>PVIW01001667.1:10163-275107 GCA_004026585.1 Noctilio leporinus | reverse complement strand
CCCTGAATCCCTTTGTTTCATTTCCGGGCTTTTGGCGGTGCTTGAGCAAAGAGGTGAATTCCTTTGTTTCATTTTATGGGCTTCTTACTGCGCATGCTTAATTAGTTATATAACCTTTAATCTTGTGTGTGCGCATGGGCCTTTCCCCGAAATCCCCCTTGATTGCCCTCTCCGGGTCAAACCTCAATGCTAATTCATTATAATAGCATGTAATTAGGTGGGAGTGAATCCGGGGTTAACTACCGCTATAGTGACCTGCATGGGCTTGGTCTGTAGGGGCTAAAGGTGTTTCTTGGCAGCCGGGGAGCTAGAGGCTGGCCAGCAGCAGCGTGCCATTTCAGGGCTCCTTCCTTGCTATGCTGTCTCCTGCCCCTCATTCAGTGTGCCATACACTTCTATTAAAGGTAATCATTTTTATGAAACATAAAGCCTGCAATCCGAAGCAAAAAGACACATAAACATACATGTAAATAATCTCTCTTTCTCTTTGTCTTACTCTCTGTCTACATACCTAAACAAATTCTGATTAATAGGAGTATTTCAAGAGGCCATAGAGAAAAGGGGCATTTAGAGACTGTGTTCCAAGCTGCTGAGGAAAAAGGAGGCCCAGCAAGTTTAAATTCATGCCTACCTTCATGGTGCTAGGATTGAAGTTTAAACCAGGAGTCATAATTCTTACTTGGGTGTTATTTCTAACAAACTACACCGACTGAATCTTTTTGGAGGCCCACAACTTTTGGTAGTTGATAGGAAAGGTAAAGAGTATTTACCATATCCCGGGAGCCATGCTGGGTGTTGTAAGAAAAAGATGATCCCTGATCTCATGGAGTTTGCTGTCAAGTGGCGAAGACAAACCATTACCCTTGCAATGGTGCCTGTAATGGTCTAGGTATTAACTGGGGCCCAGAATGATATCTAACACTTAAAATGATTTTTAATACTATACATGTTTTAAGTCAATTATTTTGTTCATTTATTCATTGTTGAATGAAGACGTAACTAACGATTTTGCACATCGCTAGGATGCCTTTGAACCAAATATTTATTTATTTATTATTATTATTATTTAAATTTTTAAAATTTTATTGTTGTTGTATTACATCCATCCCCTTTTTGCTCCCCTCTGTCCCCCTCCCCACCCACCCATTCCCCCCAAAGTCAATCCCACCTGTTGTCCATGTCCATGGTTCCTTTATACTAGGTTCTTGTCTAAGCTGCTCCCCTTTCTTGCCTCTGCCTCCCCCCTCCCTTGCCTCTGCCTCCCCCCTCCCCAAATATTTATTGACAGCTTATTATGTATCCAGTTTTACTGAAAAGTAGAATATAATTCTGAAGGTACTGAACTCAAGTCCTGCTCTCATGTAGATGACAATCTTGCAAAAAGGTTAAGCTTCTAAACATAATTCTTTACCTGAGTAGATAAAAATAATAATAGTACCATTATACTGGCATATGTTAGAACAATTCTGTGCACTGGTTCCTGGCTACAGTCCAGGTTCCAACACTGAGGATGCCTCCTTCACCACATGTGATAAGGCTCTTGCAACAGCGTCCTTTTCTTCAGGTAGCAGCCTAGCAAGAATGAGTTCAGCACAACTTGCATGACTGCTATTTTCAGTTGTTATAGTGATATTTATGTTGACAGTAACGGCTCTGCATTCTTATCCTTCAAACCTTCAGTCATGTGGTCACGCTGATGTCCAAAGTGACCCTGACTTAAGTCTAAATACTTTTCCCTTCTGTGCTAGCTGTTAGGCTAGAGAAAAGGAGACACATAAAATTTATGGACTTTACACTCATGAAGTGGTAGTTTTTTTAACCTACTAAATGGAACAGCCTGAGCACAGGGTACCTTACTGAATGTTACAGCTCTATTACTAAAAAAAAAAAAAAAAAAAAAAAAAAATGGCACCTAAGCTGAATGCTTGCAAATCAAGCAGGTGACAGTTATAATATAACTTTGAAGGTAAAGAAATTCTATAGTGAAAGTGCTTATAAAGCATACTATTTCTTCATTAATATTTTATTAAAAATTCAGCTTTCTGTATGCTTGGCTTAAGGAAAAATGATGTGCCTAAACTACATTTCTTGGACTCAAATTGTTAGTAGACACTTCAGTCCGGGGCTCTTTGTCCTGAATTTTGTTAAAGTGCCAGTGGCAAATGAACTTCCATTTGCCTATAGAACAAACATGGACTATCTGAAGGCTGGTCAATAAGACTTTTGAGAATCTGAATACCACCTACATTTTCAATCTTATTTTCTACTATTGGCTATTTTCTTTAGCCATTAAAGTGTATTTATTATTAATTCTGCAGGCCCCAGTTCAGCAGATTGGCAGGTAGTAATAAAAAGCTGTGGGCTCAGCATTACTCTTGCCCTGCACCAATAAGCGTGAAGTTTGGCAGGTTTATAAGGAATGTTGTGCTTTTGGAACAGCTCTTCTCCTTGGTCTTTGGACCTTGATCCATCTTAACATGCAAAGCTATTTGTGAATTGCCCTGATAATCTTTCTTAATTTCCTGCCTCAAAATTTATCCTGTAGCAACATACAACTTCTTATTTATACATTTTCCTTGTCTTCAGAAGTTTGCTGATATTATGCTTCAGCTTGGAATGTCTTAGCCAATAATACTTTCACATCTTTGAACACAGGTCAGATGCCAATTCCTCCAGAAATACTTCTCTAGTCCACAGGCTTGGTAAAATGTCTTCCTTTATTTTTCCATAGCAAACTGAAATGTAATTTTCTGTTTGTATATACATTTTATAGTAAGATTCTACATCTGTCCCTATCCTACCTCTACTCTACTAGCCTGTGAAGTTCCTGAAGATAAGGACCAATGAATTCATCTGCATATCTAACATTCTACAATAGTGTTAAGGCCTCAGTGAATACCCCTCAAATGACTGACTGTTCCTTGGCTCTTTGTCACTAGCCAGGGTCTTTATTAACCTGGAAAATCTTTTCTGGAACCGCAACATTTATTCATTGGCTATGAGTCCTCACCATGGATTTACCCTTGCCTCCAAATAGACTATGAAAATCAGACTCTGAAGAATGGTGCCAGATTAGAGAAGATCCAGCTTTACCATTTCCTCATGGATATTATGGTATGTCAGGCCCTTTGGGGATGGAGTAACTGAGAGACGCCACTTTGGCTGGTTGTTGTCATTTGGATCCATTCATTCCTGGATAACTCTTTGTTTCACAGGTCCATTGTTGACTACTCAGCAGACCTTGAAGTTACAGATATATAAATAATAATACAAACTATTCCCTCCAAATGCCATAGATGTTCCCATCTTTACACTCATTTTTATGTTGTATCTTGCTGGAATGCTCCCCACTGACTTTTTTGTTTAATTAAACCCTCCTCATTCAAATTTTATTTCAAGTTCTATCTTCTATGTGAAGTTTCTCTAACTATCCTAGCCCACATTAATCCCTTCTGATTTGCATTCCTCTTAGTACCTAGACTCCCAAATTGGCTCTTTTCTCTTTTTCTTATTTTACCAGTGTTTTCCTACATACCTATGTTGTTTCCTTAATTGGGTTATATGCTTCTCAAGGCTGGGTGTTTTACCTTGGGGATACCTAACTTTAGAACATGTGTAGACTTCAGTGACATATCTCCTGCCAGGGTTGGGGGAATTAGAGAACCAGATCAGCGATGGCTGGAGGGAATTGACCTGCCCACAGATGTTGGGGTCTCAGGGAGGTCGAGGTGGTTTATACCAATGCTGGGGAGAAAAAAGTCTGATCTGTTGTGTGAGATAGGACAACATGGTGAGAATTTGGGTAAAGATTTTATTGTGGCTCTAGATAAACAATGTTTTCCTGATAGGAAGCCAGTCAGGACGTGGGAGCAGGGAAGGCTCTGGAAAAATCTAGGTAGACTGGGAAGAAAGCCTCAGTGGAAAATGATATTGGGCTAGTAGGTTGAAGCAAAAGCTTAAACCACATGATGGAGGTGAGGGTGAAGGGTGATGGCAGGGAGAAATAGAGAGGAAAAAATAGGATGGGAGACAGAAATGGGAAATGAGATAAGTTAGAAGTGCAAGAAAAGAGAAGAGAGAGAGTTGAAGATGGGAAAATAGAAAAAGAGGTAAGAAAAAAAAGAGAGAGGAAAGATGATAAAAAAGAGATTAAAAATGAGAAAGCAAAACATAGAAAAAGGAAATTGGAAGGCTCATCTCTACATACCACCTGCCTGAACAGAAACAAAATCCAACCCAGTAGTCATGCTAAGACGATGGGTCAAGTTGCATTACATTTCTCTAAAATCACTGTTAGTTTTCACCTACTTTGACATGGACAATTGCCATTTTTCTACTTTTTGCAGACTCTGAACAAAAGTATTTGGTTACATTTAATTTAAATTATATATACACTATGTATATTATATATTACATAATTATGCATGCATTCTTTATTAGATACAAATACATTGTAATTGCTACTCAAACAGTTTCAAAACAAATTTCCTAACCAATCCATGCACTATCTGCTCCTACTTTAACCAATATTGCTTTCATGAAGCCTACGTTCCTTTGCGCAGTTCTGGGCCAGCCATAGTGTCAGTCACAACCAGCTTGTAGATTTGAAGCTGCTGGGGCAATTTCTGGCCTCTTTAGAGTTGGCTTATTGCTGGACAAGGTCAAGATGGTAGGTTGTTGAGAAAGTGATCCTGATGCAGTTTTCACATCCAAGTAAGTCAGTATCAAGAGTCATTCATTCTCAGTAATATATATGAAACATGTTAATGCACATAAAATAATACTTCCCTATATTGCAAAGCTGCTGTGAGGATTTAAAGATAAGTGCTTAGAGCAGTAACTTTGTGCAAAGTGCTATTTAATATGCTCTTTCATGACCTTATTTTTTTATTATTTGTTTCATGCTTATACTTTATAATGCAGTACTTTACCTTATCTTCACAACACTTATAAGGTGGAGCAGTCATTATAACCTCATTGTACTAATGAGGAAACTAAATTTCACCTATGGTGATACAAAGGCACACCAGGGGAAACAGCCCCAGAAGCTCTTCAGTCTCCTAGTTCATTGTTGTCTATTCTCTTGTGAGCTGTAACCAATTTGACCAGCAACAGAAAAATGATTATTTCTATATTATTTCTAAATGGCCACAAAATAATATATGATATGTCCTGACAAGCCTCCAGTAAACAAGATCACAACTGTATATTACTTGATACATTTAAACAAAATTTAGTTTCAAACGGGGTTTATTTCTGTGCTCTTTCTCCATTATCTTTCAAAATTGAGAAAGTAATACTCAAAATTTTAAGACTTAAGGGCCATTGGGAACAAGGTTTCAAAAGTAAACTGGCTTCCAAACTGCCCCCAGTTTTATTAGTGTGCATAAAACTGACATTCAGTGGTGCCTGTGTGTGGGTTTAGTTATCTTTTGTTGAAGTGAAAAGACAAGACCATAAATCCAGGGCTGGAATCAGGACAGCCAATTTCTGACTTGCTCTGTCACTCTTGACAAGTCACTTAGTATCCCTACCTCGTTATCTTCTAAATGCAAACTAGGGCAAACACCATGACTGAAATGGCATGGGGCATTGGGATTATCAGCAATCTGTTTGTTGAAGTAACTCATGCAGAAGCAGTGTTTCCACATACATGTCAGAACGTTGGATGGATTTAGGGCTCACAGTTATGATCTCTTCAGGGGGATACCATCACCGGCATTGATGTTGGGCCTTGGTGATTTTATAGGGGATGTGCTCTGAGCACAGTCATTACCTTTGATGGATGCATTATTAATTCTCCTCCTGTGGCTCTCAAAAGATTGTTGACAAAAATCTTGAGAAATTACTTGGGGTTGAACTGAGACAAAAGGTTTTCCTACAAAAGGCCAACAGCTAAGTGCTGGCTGCGCCTCATTCATCTTCTGGAAGCCCTGAGAATGCCTTTACCAAGAGTTTATGGCACATTTTAAATGTGTGAAACCTGAGAGAATAAAAGTATATAAATTAAGAGAGATTATGTTTCTCTCATATTCATGATTCTTCTTCATTAACTTGGCCATGATACTTAACACCCTTAAATAAAGATTTTATGCAATTCCATTGACCAGCAGAAGTATCCCTTTACCTTCCACAATTTTAAAGATCCTCAGAATACGCATTGTGGGATAAAATTTACTCAGAGACCAGTTCATGTTTCAATTAAAAATTATATTTTATTGATTAGCTATTACAGTTGTTGCAATTTCCCCCTTTGCTTCCCCTCCACCCAGTGGCCTGCACTACTCCCCACCATTGTTCATTTCCAAGGGTCATGCGTATAAGTTCTTTGGCTACTCCATTTCCTATACTGTACTTTACATCCCCATGGCTATTCTGTAACTACTTATTTGTAATTCTTAATCCCTTCACCTCTTCACCATTCTCCCCCATCTCTCTCCCATCTGGCAACCATAAAAAAATACATATCAACAACTGAATTTAAAAAAACAAACTAAACAAATAAGAAGAACAGAGATAAATCTTGGATAGATATTTAAAATTCATGTTGCTCTTTCTTTCTTTTTCTTTTTTTTTTTAAAGATTTTATTTATTATTTTTAGAGGGAGGGGAAGGGAGAGAGTCAGGGAGGGAGAGAAACATCAATGTATGGTTGTCTTTCTCCTGCCTCCAGCCACAGACCTAGCTGGAGACCTGGCTTGCAATGTGGTTATGTGCCCTTGGTGGGGAATTGAACCAATGACTTTTGGGTTCACAGGCTGGCACCTTATCCACTGTGCCACCAGCCAGGGCCATGTTGCTCTTTTTAAAATTGGTATTCACTATCTAGGTGATCTTATCTAGCATCAAGGTGTTAAATATGGACTATGTGCTGACACTCTCATATTTATATCTGTGGCCTAGGTCTTTCTTCTGAACTCCAGATTATATATCCAAATGCCAACTTCATACCTCCACTTAGTGTCTAAAAGCATCTCAAGCCTAACATGTCCAAAACAAAATTATTGTTTTCCTCTGTCAAACCTGTTATTTTCAAAAGTGTTCTCCAACTCTGTGAATGCCAACTTCATTCTTAAGTTAGTCCAAAAACTTGGGGTTATTATTTACTCTTTTCTACCTCACAACCCATACTCAACTCATCAGAAATTCCTACAGATTTGCTTTTCAAAATGTTTCCAGAATCTGACCACTTTGTGCCACCCCTCCGCTACCAGGCAGGTCCAACCACCATCACCTTTCATTTAATTATTGTAATAATATTCTAACTGGTCTCCATATCTGTTGTCTTCACCATTTCCTGTGTGATCCTTTAAAATGTAAATTCAATTTTATTACCTCTCTCCTCAAACCTTCTGGAATCTTCCCAACATATGGACAGTCAAATAAAAGTCTTTAAAATGACCTACAAATCTGACAATACCTGTAAGCCACCCCACTTCCTGTCCTCATTTCCCAATAGTCTTTCTCTTACTTTCTTCCAGGTACTGTCCTACCACTCTTCCCCAACAATGCCAGGCACATTACAGTCTCAGGGCCTCTGCATTTTGTTGCTGTTGTTGTGTTTTCCTGGAATTTTCAGTTGGGGAGGAAAAGGTTCTCTCCTATACTTATAGGTTCTTCTGGGTGGTCCAAAAATTAAATTGCTATAAGACAGATTAACAAGAGAAAAATAAATTTAATTGTGTACCTATAAGGGCTCCAATAGGGGGCACATAGCCACAGACAAGTCAGGCAGTTGGGCTCATATACTATTCCAGACTAAAGAGAAAGGGTAGGAGTCTGAGACTTAGAAGGGAGGGAGACTATTTACATAGAGATGAAAAACAAATATTTGGTAAACAAATGTTTGCTGGGCACACAGAGACAATGGGACATACAGAAGACTTTTGGTCTCCAAATCCTGGTGAGTTCCTTCCTAGCACCCAAGCCTATATTCTCTGTAGATATCTTTGGTGATAGTGGTCTTCCTGGACCAGGTCCTTTATCTAATTTCTTTTAGGAAATTAAGGAGGAGGTAAAAATCTCTTCTTGAGCTGTTTGGGCCTCAATTGTCTTCAGCTCAAAATAATCTGCATGCTAGGGTGGCATACTCTGGGAAGACTTGTTCTGAACCTTTATGGCTCTTCACCTAGGAAGATGGCCTTCTGTACTTATCTGTCAATTCCCAGATTCTGAGAGCTGCTTTCTCCCATCATTGCCACTGTTAGACTACAAATGATAATAAAGAATCTAGAAAAATTCATGAACACTTGTGGTTCTCTCTATATCTCATCAATTGGCCTTTTGTAATAGCCTTTGTTATATTGTCCTAATTTGAATATGCTATGTCTTTCTTGCTGTGATTCCGAATGATACAGTAATTAGTATTGCTACTGAACTTAGCCAGTGGGGGTCCTGTAGCTTGCTGCCAGCAGGCAAAACTCTTGAGACAGAGTTAGATGGAAAGGAAAGGAATCTTCTATTTGATGAACATACAATTAGAAATAAAGGCAGGTTTCTGCCCCCAAACCCATTCCCTTGTAAAAAAAAAAAAAAAAAAATTTATCCAAAGAAAAAGAAATCTGCTACCCTCTGCCAGGCTAGGCTGATTTTAGGCTGCACCCAGAATTCCCTTTCTCTTTAAAAGTACTGTCTTTGAGGAAGTGCAGGCATTTGAAGCATGCTTCTGGTCCTGGTCTGCTCCAGGCATAATGTTGGAGTTGGTGTGTGCTGCACTTTTTCCAGCTTCTGCTCATTGGTCAAGCCCTTGCTTCCCATCTCTTCTGCAAAATCTCACTGGTGCAACTGTGCTTTCAGGAAGCCAACTTCCAGAACTGGCTTGGATGGCTGTTGGCTGCTACAGTAGATGTGCAATGACTCTGTCATGTAGGCTGTTGGGCGTGGCTAGTGCCAGCCACTTGGCCATGTGGCTTTCCCAGGCAGCAAGGGCACAAGCACTAATTAGCTAAACACCTTCCTGCATGACCGCTCCACCTGGTGTGTCTGAGGCCCTGCCTGGGCTGGAGTGGGTAGAAGAGCAGCAGCAACTCTTCTGCTGATGGGACTCAGGCTGGAGGGGCACACAAAGTTGTTGGGTGGGAATGGCTGTCAAGTGGGTAGCCTCCGCTGGCCTAGGAATACTAGCCCCCAGTGGCCAACCAGACCGGTGAGGGGAGGGGACTACAAAAGCCTGAAGTGTTTTCCTACATTCTGCTCTTAAAACTGAATCCAGAATGCAGTGTCCTCGTTGCCTCGTTGCTTCGTTGCCTATGCTGCTTATGCATCTTCCTTGGCGCTTCCTAACTCCTTCCCCATTTCCAGGAAGCATTTGCTATTGTAGTATTACATTTAGTACTTACTGGTACTGGAAATGGCCATATGAAACAGGCCTTCCAAATGGGATTCTGGCATTGACTTTCTCCTAAATTCATGGAGTACAGAGGCTATTATTTGCCAGGAGAGGATGAAACATCAGTACACCATGGAATGGTGAGACATTATTATTATTCAAATTTTCATTGATGATGGTATAGAATGATGTGCAGATTACTATGCCAACCAAAATTAGAAAGACTGGAATAAGCTTGCTTCTTCTTCCCCTTAAGAGCTTACTTAGAGAAAAAAATTAAGAGATACAAACTTATAGAACACACATGGAGAACAAGAAAGTCTCTGTGGATGTTTTGAAGGTATTCCTTATCTCCTACTGTGCATGAATTTGGCTAAGGCACAATTCCAGGGTGTGGCTACACAGGTTGTGGGATTGCTTGTCAATCAAATGCTCAAGTCTGTCATGTTTTTCATCTAAGGAAACTGGTTGAGCAGTCACTGGGCTGAGAGATTTGACTGTCCTGAAATTCTCTTGCCTGGGGAGTTAGTTGCTGCTCTGTGACATTCCTGTAAATAGTCCTCTTATGCTTAAAAGCTTTTCAATGGTTGAGGGGAATGCTGTTGCCTCATAACTTGGTGCTGATTTTCCTCTGACCTGACCTAATTAACATCCATTCCTTCTAGACCTAAAATAAGAGTTATTTTCTAACAGAACAACTTGAGAAATTCAAGGCCTGCTTCCATGAGGAAAGAACATATAGAAAAAGACAGAAGAATTGACTAATCTGTATTAGATGACTGTAGAGGATGTTGAGGAATGGATTCTAAAGGTTTTAAAGCAAGAAGAGAACTATAGAGATGAATCAAGTCAAAGTCATTTAAATAGATCTCTTCACTTGGCAGTTTAGATTGATGTTGTTATTTTCAGGACTTTGGAGTGGTACTTACAGTCTCCTAGGCTTATTAATTGAATTCTAGAGTCATATGTGGAACTTCCCTGGTGTATTGCAGAGGAAAAATTCTGAAGGCTTATGGAAAATGGAAATATTGGAATAAATGTATTATAAACAAAACTGCTTAGCTACTACTTAGTGCAAGGACCTAAAGGACACACCATTTCCTTGAGCATTAAGAAATACCTAGGTGTGAAGCATGGTGGTGAGCTTGGAATGCTCTCTGATTGCTCCTTTTAGGTCAGAAAGAATGTGGGTGGGGGCGGGGGTGATGCAATGTAATTGGGTTCACTGATCTTAATGTGAATTGTGGAAATTTCAGATTTGTAGAGGAAATTAAGTAGCAATTAAGTCTCAGAGAAGGAGTGGTTGTTACTACTATAATAAGCCATAAAATTGAAATGGTGTAATCATAGAATTTGGATCTGAGGGATCTGTGAAATTGCTTAACTGGTGAGGGAATCTTAACATTAAAATAAATGGCAGAGTACTAGTAGACTGGTTGACATGAATATGAGGAAAAAATTTTGGCTCACAGCGCAAAATCCTAACTCAAATTTTTGAAATGGACTTCATACCTTCTATCTAATTTCTAAATCTAAATTGGTTAAAAGATCTGAAGTCTCTAACCAAGGGTCAGTGCAGGACCCTTTAAGAAAAGACCTTATAATATGGACCTATCAAGCCTGTTCATCATTCCCCAAGACTTCCAGAGAGATCTGAAGCCATTTATTGTTGTGACTGTGACCAAGGAAAAGGTAAATCCCAGACTTTTGTCTATGAACTGAAGCTAATCCCCCAAGCCCTCAACTAATTCCCTGTCTGAATAAGCAGGGTCTTGTCGAAGCCAGGTAATAGATATAATCATGGCTCAAATCTAATAGTAGTTCTAAGAGGACTGGGGATAAATACTGCCATTAATTCCTTATCTACAAAGTTTAGGGGAATTAATATATTTAAAAAGAGATATAATTCACATATTCACACTCTGACCTATGGGTGAGGGATGTTATGATAGAAAAGATCAAGTAGAAACCCCTGAAACTGCTTCTAATCCTTCTTCCCATCTCCTCAATAAAAGAACAAACCCAAAACAATGACTAATTCCTGAGGAAATTGTAGATTGGTGTTACTAGCAAAATTTTGTGAAATAAAATGGTTATGCTTACTACGTACTATTTATTTATTTATTATTTAATTTGTTGGGGTGGCATTGTTAATAAAATTACACAAATTTCCATGTTCAGTTCTACAGTACAACATTTGCATATTGCATTGTGTGTTTGCCATCTGAAGTTTCCTTCCATCACCATTTATCCCTCCTTTATGTTTTTACACCTTCTCACAAGTCCCTTCCCTCTGGGCCTTATAGTATAAGACACTATAAATTAAAAAAAATACTACAGAGGTCCCCTTTGACTGTCTAGCAAATTCAATAGAAAAAGCAACAGTATGGATGCCCAAGAATCTGGAAAACAGCCATGTCCTTATTTACTGACAACTATCTTCCAGGCTCTGGTAAACACTAACCACTTGACATAGAATGTAAAATAACTGTGCAATATGGAATTCCCATTCTATGTGAAGTATCATTTAATCATAAGAATTTAAAATTGAACAGAAACAATAATATTATGTTATAAAATCAAAATAGTGTCCAGTCTTGAGCATCTTCATCAACTGTAGAATCAGATGGCTCAGACTCATATTGTACCTTCCATGGCTTTGCCAAGTTTTCCTCATTCACACTGATGACTTCATGGAGAGCTCAAAGTGACTAGTTAATGTTGAAGGCAAAAACATAGGGTCTGATTTACGGATTGATCTCCATGCTTTGCTGGCACCAGCTGAAGGACAGATACTACACAACAATCACACTCAGTGGTGACTTTGAAAGATAGGGGACAGTGTTATGGAATGATTAGCACTCCATTATAATA
The DNA here is from genome assembly GCA_004026585.1 of Noctilio leporinus. NCBI lineage: Eukaryota > Metazoa > Chordata > Mammalia > Chiroptera > Noctilionidae > Noctilio > Noctilio leporinus. Next base: position 262,905 of record PVIW01001667.1, on the reverse strand, counting down.
TAACAGTTAATGGGACTTTATCTGATGAGAACATGTATTTTTCAACTGGATGAAGGGTAAGGGGTAAAGCATGTAGGCTGTGCTGAATAACTTTCCTTGAAACTACAGGTCAACTCTCACCCTTCTAAATTTCTATCTCTGCCCTGGCAGATGGATTTGTGTGGGCTACCTCACAGGTTTCTCTGACTTTCAGCTGAGTGAGGCCAATGGGGATCCCAGACAGAAGGTCAGAACTACGGTGGTGAGGTTGACATGTTTATTCTGATGGCTCTTTTCTTTTGAGTTCACTTTACCTGTATTTTTTGACTCAGAATCTCCATTTATTTCAAGGTAACTATTTTGGCATGAGTCTATTCTTTTGTTTTGGTAACTGGTCCCTCCTCTTGTCTTTGTAGGCCTATGGGTGATTACAGCCCTGTTCTAACCAACTCTGGGTTAATGCACAACCCTTGTAGTTCTGATCTACCTTATACACCTTTGTAAATAAAACCTTAATTTCAAAAATTCCCTAGAATTTTCTAATGTTAGGGGGCCATCTGTTTCCTTGGGTAATACACTGTTTATTATTTAGAGATCATGCATTTGCAAAGGACGGAAATATTCCAACTCACCTTACTTAAGCTAATTTCTTTGCGTAGGGGGTTATTAGCTCGCATCAGTAGAAAGTCCAAGGGGTAATTCTGTCTTCAGGCATGGTTGAATCCAAGAGCTCACATGATGTTGACAGTGCTCTCTTCTTCTCTTGGCTTTCCTTTGTGTTGCCTTTTGCTTTTTTTTTTTTTTTAGGCAAGTCCTTTTTACAAAATAAAAAAGATGGACACTGGCAGTTCTGGCTATGGTGGCTTTACAGATTGCAGTCCCAGAAAAAACAGGGGCATGTATGATATTGCAAGTGTCCTAATGCACATCATGATGTGAATCCAATGATGAGCTGCTGGGTGTGGCAGAGGTTGCCCCCCTGGCTGGCACGTTGGCAGTCAGGCAGAATAAATGAACAAACCCAATGCAGCATGGCCCAGGAGTAGCTGTGAAAAGAAAAGAACATTGCCTTGCTCAGAGGAGTCCCATCTCCCAATCCTCCAGTGAAGCTTGTTCTCTTTGAAGTTTAGATTTGAAATCTAAACTATCAGGAAGAATGCTGATAACAGAGGCACTAGGGTAAACCAAAGGCCAGCTTCTGATTTAAGGAGGATGCTCCTTTTGCTAGAAGACCCTGTCACTCAGAATAAAAACTGATTTAGCAAATCCATTTGGGACGGTCTGTCAGCCTCAATCTGATGATCAGATTCAACAATATGTGAAGACAGGTTCCCTTGTGTGACCAGTGAAGTAGATCTGTTCAAAGGACCTCATAAAATGCTAGGAAGCACTTCCCCGAATTTGCATTTTTCTTTTCTTCCATAACCCACACTGCAAATGTGACTTGGAACAGTGTGCCTGACTTTGGGAAGAACAGAAATGTAAGGGAGCCAGCTAGTTTAGGATGGAGGGTGTATTCCACCCTCTGTAATTGATAGTTCATCATGTGTAATCCAAAACAGCTGGGTTATAGCAACAGAGAGAACAGACAGGTATGGTGGGGTGAGCTCTGGAGGGAAACAACCTCTATTTATGTACTTAGTAGAACCATGGAAAGCCTTCAGGATTTCTTATTGAGGTGAAGCATGAGAGTGTTAGGCATGAAAAAGCTTTGGCCATGGTGTTGGTAGACTGACTTGAGGAGGTTATTGCTGTTTATAAAAGGAGTGCCTGGAGTCTAAACAAGGGAATTAACAGTTTACTGGAGAGAAAGTAAGACAAGAGGTAAAGAAATTGTTCTATGCTAAAGACAATAAATTATGCTAAAAATTTATTAAACAGAATTCATTGGCCTTGTAAATCCTTATTTTCATACATCAAGCCAGAAACCAAATACAGTAGAAATACACATTGCATCTTTCACAGAACATATGACATTTTGTGACTGGAGCATTTGGTATGTTTCACTCAACAGATGCTTTTTAAATTATTTTTACTGTGTATTTAGTAGCTACTATAAAATGAAGTGTAATCTAATGGGAAAATATGGGTTTTGTTGTCTGGCAAGGCAGGTTTTTAAATACTTATTCTGTCACTTACTAGCTTTGTGCTTCTAGTAAAATATCTGACCTTCAAGTGTAAAATGCAGAACAGTTTCTACCTCATGGGATTGCTGAACAAATGAGATAATGTTGCAAAGTGGCTGCTGCAATAATCACTCAACAAATGGTTGCTGGTATTACTACTGATTCTTTAGTTAGTAAGGCTCTGCTTAGAACAGGGTGACACCATTCTTATGGTTAGTTGGCATGCATATCAATATTTACTCCTGCTTACACTACCTGTTTCACTTTAAATTATCTGAACAAATTGAGCATGTTAAGGGTCACTGCTTTTTACTTTCCAGCCTGTGGGTTGGTTTAATTCCCCACTGAAATAAAAAAGTGGCATATATTTTGTCAGCCTGGCTCACAGATTGCACCAGAAGGGACACAGATGGACTCTGTTGAGATTTAGAAATGTAGCAGGAGTTTGAAATTTCTGGTCTCCACCATGGGCCCATTCCTATACATTTTAATACCTCAATATTTTCAATGTGCATTTCAGTATCAGTGTAGCCTGACCTCTGGACCTCTGCTCATGCTACCACCACTTGAAACTATTGGTGCAGAACTAGTTGCTGTTTTCACATTAGCAGATGAGAAAGGTACACTTAAATGGCATGTTTGTTCCTCTGGTTTAATGGAATGAGTTGACGAGGAGGATGGTGCCACAGCAGCCAATTACACAATTGTGCCAGGAGGGTAAAATGTGTGAATTAAGGGCAAGTGCTTTTAAAAAAAGTTGACTTTCATGCATACTATTTGTAAAAGAACAATTATAGCAATTATGCTTCGCCCTTTGCTATCAAATGTGTCAGGATGGTTCCTCAGTTTAAAACTTGACTTACTGAAATAATACTTTGAAAGTTAGAACTTAAAGTTGAGTATAGGAAAATCTTTTCTTGATTAGTTTTTGATCAGAGAAAGTGGCTGGTGTTTGTGGAAGTGTTTATTTTGGAAATTTTTGCCTGCTTTTTTGTTATTTCTAACTTAGAGCTAACTGTCCTGTTTTCATTTTCTTCTCAGTTACCTTGTACTTACAACTTTCTTCTGATTTTCCTAGTTACATTATAAAAACAAAAACAAAAAAAATCTCTTGAGATGTATATAAAAAATAACAGGAGCATGGTGGTGCAAAGCAGAAGTGCCTCTTTAAAGTTATATTTAAAAAATTACTTAAAAATTTCAGGATGACCTTATAAAACTCAAAAATATTTTTTTTGGTTTTAATTAGCAAGTGTATTTCTTTGTTTAAAACCTGTATGCTAGACATTTTCAGGTTGCAAAGAATGATGGTATGTTGAGGATACTCAACCCTGGTTTTAACGTTCTCTTTAACGTTTAAAGAGATAGCCACAGAGACAGACGGTGGGACAGAAACTGGAGAGGAGATACAGAGTAATACCCCTGTGAACGCCTCATCTTCATTAAGACACCTGGTCAACTTGTGGCTCTGTTGTCATTTCTTGGTCCAATAAGTTGTAGGTAGAAGAACAAGGTCTCATATATAAAGCATGAGATTACATGCCTGAGAGGCCATCTGGTATAAATTATGGTGTCTTATGACTCTTACCTTTTTTCTTAGCAGGACATGGTCATGGCAAATGTTCAAAACAAGATAATGTTTTCTACAGTATATGTCAAACTTATAGTACAGAATCTAGAAACTTCCAAGAATTTAAAACACATACTCTACACCCATTGATATGGCTACTATTTAAAAAAAAATAACAAGTGTTGGCAAAGATATGGAGAAATGGAAACTCCTCAAAGATATTTGTATAGCCACAATCATAGCAGCATTATTCAAGTCACAACCTAAGAGTTCATCAATGGAAAGTAAACAAAATTTGGTCTATACATACTATGGAATATTATTCAGCCTTAAAAAGAAAATTCTGACACATGCTATAACCTGAATGAAACTTGAAGATATTACACTAAGTAAAATCAATCAGTCACAAAAAGAAAAATAATATACAATTCCTCTGATATAAGGTACGTGCAGTAGTCAAATTTATACAGAGAAGTCAGAATGGTGCTCTCCAGGGCCTGCAGGGAAAGTACAATGGTGAGTTAGTGTTGAATTGGATGTGGAGTTTCAGTTCTGCAAGATTAAATGAGTTCTGGAGATGGATGGTGATGATGGTTGCACAATAATATGAATGTAGCTAATGCCACTGAACTCTACACTTAAAAACTGGGACGATGGTAAATCTTTTGTGAACATTTTACTTATTTATTTATGTTACCCTTAAATATATTTTATTTATTTTGCTATTCCAGTTTTCCCAATTCCCCTCTCTTTGCCCTCCTCCACCCAGTACCCCATTTCCTCCAGCAATGCCTCCCTTAGTTCATGTCCATGTATCATGCATATAAGTCCTTTGGCTTCTCCATTTCCTTTACCTTCTTTTTTTTTTTTTTTTTTTTTTTAAATATTTTATTTGTTCTTTTTAGAGAGAGGGAAAGGGAAAGAGGCAGAGAGGGACAGAGACATCAATGTATGGTTGCCTTTCACCTGCCTCCAGCTACAGAGCTTGCTGGAGATCTGGTTTGCAACCTTGTTATGTGTGCCCTGGCTGGGAATCGAACCAGCGACTTTTGGGTTCGCAGGCCGGCACCTTATCCACTGTGCCACCAGCCAGGGCTCCTTTATCTTCTGAACATCCTCCTGTCTATTCTGTAACCAATGTGTGCTTTTTAAAAATTTTCCTTTCACATCCAGATAATTCACCATTTAATTACTGCCTTCTGCCAGTTTCTCAAATCGTATTAGTAGAAAGTTTTCTTTTCATGATTTCAAAATGCCTACATTAATTCATTTGTTTAAAGAATTACTCTTTTAAGTAATATAAATTGCAATATTACCAAAACCATGAAAAATACATTTACACACGTAAATATTTTTATACATATTTAAAGTATATACTGGATTTTGAAGAGTTACTACAAAAAATTTTAAATATGCCAATAGCTTATATAATTATTACATGTTAAATGATAGTGTTGTAGATATATTGTAGCAAATTAAGCAGTTTTTTCTTCTTATTTTCTTATTTTACTCTGGAATGCTATTTTTTTGTGAAATATATCACAGAAATGGTGTATTGCAGAACTCACTTTTGTGAAAGTTGTCCTAGAGACAGTGCCAAACCTATAGTAAAAAATGAATTTGGTTTTTGAGTCAGATCCTCTCCCTCCAACTCAACTTTATTTTAAGCTACTGGAACTACAACCTATTCTTTTTAGAGTTTTCCATCTTAAATAGTAGATTTATATATTTATTTTTTTTGGCTATGCATAGGTGTTACTTCTTTCAATACCCTGTTTTTCCTCTACATGTGTTTTACAAGTTGAAGGCTTCAGAAATAATGGCACTTGCAGTGCTCAGCTGGTCCCCAGAGTAGAAACTATTATGTCTACTAAGCTGAGGTAAAAAATAAAAATCCCTAGGATTTAAATAATTTTGTGGAATAGTATTCTAGCTATTTTTTGCACTTGTGGTTGACTTCCTATGTGGTCCTAAACTATCCCCTGAATTATGTAAGAGTCTGTTGAGGTAGAGATTCTTCATCTTCTTAAAGCAGACCCTTTAGCATCTCTTGCAATGCTGGTTTGGTGGAGATGTATTCTTTAAGCCTTCTTTTGTCAGGGAAACTCCTTATTTCACCTTCCATTTTGAATGAGAGCCTTGTTGGGTAAAGTATTCTTGGTTGCAGGCTTTTGTTTTTCATTGCTTGAAATATTTTTTTCGCCATTCCCTTCTGGCTGGTTGTGTTTCTCTTGAGAAATCAGCTGATAACCTTATAGGAGTCTCTCTGTATGTTATTAGCTATTTCTCTCTTGTGGCTTTTAGGATTTTCTCCTTGCTTTGAAATTTGCTGTTTTAATTATGATATGTCTTGGAGTGGGCCTGTTTGGGTTTGTCTTCATTGGGACCCTCTGTGCTTCCTGAGCTTGCATGACTTTTTCTCTCCTCAAGTTAGGGAAGTTTTCTGTTATTACTTTTTCAGACAGGTTTTCTATCCCTTGCTCCTATTCTTCTCCTTCTGGTATTCCTATGATATGGGTATTATTGTGTTTCATTGTGTTGTCCTGCAGCTCTCTGAAAACCTCTTCATTGTTTTTCAGTCTTTTTTCATTTTGTTGCACTGCCTGGGAATTTTTTTCTACATTGATCTCCAGCTTGCTGATCTGATCCTCTGCTTTCTCTAGCCTGCTTTTGATTCCTTCTTCTGTGTTTTTCAATTCAGAAATTGTATTCTTCATTTCCTCCTGGCTCTTATTGATGGTTTCTATGTCCTTTTTAATGCTGGTGTAGTTCTCAGTAAGTTCCTAGTAACTTCCCTGGAGTTCTTTGTAGTTCCCCTAGAGTTGTTCGTAGTTTTCTTTGAACTTGCTAAGCTCATTGAGCTTCTCTATCATCATTATTTTGAATTCCATGTCTGATAGAGTGCTTGCCTTTATTTCATTTTGCATTCTCCCTGGGGATTCCTTCTTTCCTTTCACTGAGGGTTCATTTCTTCATCTCCCCATTTTAGGTGACTCTCGTTTGCTTCTGCTTCTTGGATTGGTCGGCTTTGACTTACTGTCTTAGTGGTGTGACCTTCTGTGATGTAGAGGTGAACTATTTTTTACTTTCTGGCTTGGCACTTGGTGACATCAGCTAGTGTCCCAGTCTGGGCCTAGTCAGCCAGTTGGAGACTACCAGAGATCCACTGTTTTTGTCTGTCTCCTTTAGTTGTTAATCCAGTCAGTCTGTGAGCAGTGGTTAATTTTAGGCACCTCTGGGTGTGGCAGATGAATTCAGTTGTTAATCCAATCAACCTGTGATCAGTGGTCAGGTTTAGATACTGCTGGGTGGGGCGGATTAATTCCTATGGGTGGGGCTGTGGCTTCCCCGCATGCTCCTGCCCTTTGGAGAAGAGTGGTCGCTGGCTGTATGGGGGATGGGTCAGCCCTGGATTCACAGGCTCCTCCCTCAATTCTCCCCCTAAAGTCACTGACACAAACTTTCCCCAAGTACCTCTAATCCATTCTGCCCTTTCTCTGCTGGAGCCCAGGGTATATGGGTGCCTCTGTATTTTCCTATGTGGTCCCTTAAGCTGTCAAACCAGCCAAACCTGGCGGCCTTTTGCTTTTCACAGCTGGGTGCTGTTTTACTCTCAGCTGTGTAGGCTGGGAAGCCCAGTTGGGAGTTTAGATCCCACCCTCTCAGGTGGAACCCTGGGCTGCTGAGATATTTCTGTCCCTTCAGCAGCTGCCCGTGGGAGCCCCACCAGCCTCTCGCATCTCCACACTTCCTACTGGTCACGTCGTGATGAATTGGCTCTTCTGTTCTGTCCATGGTAATAAGGCTTCTCTCCAGTTGGTGTTCTGTTGGTTATTCCGGATGATTCCTCCCCAATTAAATTGTAATTCCAGTTTAGTGTTGGGAGGAGATTGGTGTAGCTCCACTTACTCCTTCATCATCTTAGTTCTCCCTTTGTGAACATTTTAAAATGGAAAAATACTGCCCCCCAAAACATAACACAACATCACACACACACACACACACAGAGTATTACACATATAGAAGAGTTAGTATGGTGTAGTGGTAAAATGTGCAGTCTCTATAAGCAGATTGCCTAAGCTCAACTCCTGCTTTAGCATCTGATAGCTGTGTGACCCCAGACAACTTAACCTCTCTGGGCTTCAGGTTCCTCATCTGTGAAATGGAGATAATAATGCTATTTACCTCATAAAGTTGTTGTAAAGATTATGTGAGTTAATACAGCATTTAGAATAATGTCGGGAAGATAGCAAGTGCTCAGGAAATGGTAGCTATTTTTACTATTCAAGTTTGCATAAAATGTGATGCTTTATTCTAAGTGAATTGAGTGTATTGAATAGTGACATTGGCAAGTGTATCATCTTTTATATTATGAACTAAGGAATTTCTAATAACAGGTTCTACTATCCTAAATGTGAAAGAACAACAGCTCTTTGCTTTGGGAACATAATGGTTTGGTTTCTTTAGGTCAGAGATGTCCACATAAAAACCAGGTGTTGCATGTTATTAAGAGAGCAGTATATTTTGCTTTTAATTATTTTTAATTTTGTCATTTACTTTAGAGAAAATACATTTCTACACTGGATATTTTGCTTTCTGAGCCTCAGCCATTCTATTTTTTCTCCCTAACTTACCTTTCTGTTATTATGGTTTGTATTCATTACAGAGTGATTTAGTGAACTTCTGAAACATGGCTGGGAATGCCTAATGTTTCAGACTAAGCTAGATGCAGAGAATTATATTTGAATAATGGCCACAACACACCTAAACTTAAAGCATTTTCCTTTGCATAACAATGGCACTGAAATTATGCTGCTCACAATGTATTAGTACACAAACCAATCATGCATCCCGCTTTTAATATATCCTACTGTTGCCTTTTTCTCCATGACTTTACCTCATGAGGCTTCTGTTTATCCAATTTTTCCATGTCATAATCAATATAGAGCATTTCAAATAATTATGCTTGTGTGAGCTTGTGCATGTAAGATTCTTGTTTTAAAAATGTGTTTTCTTGACTTGTTTTTGTTCCTATTATAATTTCTCAATCTGTATTTTTATTGGTGCAATTTAAATAATTTTAATAGCCTAGTAAATAGGTACATATGAATAGTAACAATAATTTGTAAAAAACAAAATGTTTAGAGGCTTTAGAATGTCATTAATTTCAAAATTTTCTTTTTAATTAGCTATATTGGGAATATAGGATTTGTCAGGGTTGTCACAATGTCATGTTTTTTAATGGTGTAGGAAAATTAAAATTATAGATCTTTGTTGTATTTCTTTCTTCAGTTAATATTTATGAGTTTTAAATTTGGCATCATATATACCCAGGCTGCTACTTTTCTATTTGATTGTTGTGTGACTTTGGGGAAATGGATCCTTTAACCCTCAGTTTTCTTATCTATAAGTGAGTTGATAATACCTATCTTCTAGGGTGGTTGTAAGAATTAAATGTGAAGCATAGAATATGGCTTCCTTCATAGGCTGGCTCCTTGGTATGGTAGCCATATGGCTGGGAGCAGCTCCAGATTTGTATCTGATTGGTTAAATAAACTTGGCAAGAGAGCTACAAAAGGCAAAAAGCCAATCTTCATTTTGCTTGTCTCAGAGCAAATGTACAAGGTGCATGTGATAAACTGGCAAAATTTTAGTAAAATAACCACAAAGGTGTTATATTTTGAAATAAATTTATTCTTATATGTAAATGCATAAACATAGTCATTTTTTTAATTGTTGAAAAAAGTTTCCATTTGCTGCAATAATAGACTTGATTCAACTTAGGAATTTTTTTTATAAGATTTTATTTTATTATTTTTATAGAGTCAGGAATGGAGAGAGGCAGAGGGGGAGAGAAACATCAGTATATGGTTGCCTTTCACCTGCCTCCAGCTAAGGACCTGGCTGGAGACCTGGCTTACAACTTGGTTCTGTACCCTGGCTGGGAATCAAACCAGCAACCTTTGGGTTTGCAGGGCAGCGCCTTATCCACTGTGCCTCCAGCCAGGCCCGACTTCTGAATCTTGAGCACAATTTAACTTTTCTTTATCCATGGACATCAGAATGTTTTCAATCTTAGCTTTAGCATCCTCTTTATTGGAATGAGGTGGTTTATTTCTTCTCTCTCACCAATGCTCCACACATAACCATCTAAATGATTTTCATCTAGTGAGCTAGGCGGCCAGATTTCCTTTGGCCAGAATTTGGGAACATTGACAGTGAGAAATTCTTGCAACTTTTTAGTGTTATGCGCTGGTGCACCATCTTGTTGGAAGATCAAATGATGTCCATTTGCAACTTGCTTCATCCATGGTACAACTACTTCTCTCAAAATGTCAAGGTAAACATCAGCAGTCACCTTCAAGCCTCGTGGAAACAAATGCAGGGTTATGATATCTCCTTCATTGCTGACAACACCCAACACCATCACTGTAGCAAGAAATTTTATTTTTATGACAATTGGGACTTCATTAAGATTCTCACAAAGTCACTGTTGTTTCTTCTGGTGACTATTTGGTCTTGCTGAAACTTTTCATTGGAGAAGAAAATCAGACCGTTTTTTTCTTTGGGAGTTTTCAATTTTGTTAGCGGTGTCCTTGCTTTTTCAAAGTGCCTTTCCTTTGTCTGCTGTGTCATAAACTGGCCTCTACTAAGAATATACCATCTGTATCTGATATCTTTAGCAATAATTTTGTGAACTGTTGGCATCTGACACCTGCAGTTCTTTTGCTTTGGAGTGCATTTACTCTCCTGGATCTTCATTGATGAGCTCCTGGATTCTGCGTACAATATCTGGACTTGTGCTATCCTTGCATACCTTATGTGTTTTCCTTGTTGGTGAGGCAGCATCAGGATCAGTGTCATACACCTTCTTCATGTTGTCAACTGTATGTAAAGGGATGCTCTTAAAGTCCACAATTTCCTTAGCTGTTTACCCTGCACACAATCCAGAAATTATGGTTGCTCCAACTTCATATTCCTTTGACATGGCAGTTGCTCTCAGAATTTAATACTTTATATCTGAAAGAATGATGTTAAATCATAACCTTAGAAACATAGTTTTCAGCCCTGGTTGGTGGCACAATGAATAAGGCACTGGCCTGCGAACCCAAAGGTCACTGGTTCGATTCCCAGTCAGGGCACATAACCAGGTTGTAAGCCAGGTTTCCAGCCAGGTCTGTGGCTGGAGGCAGGTGAAAGGCAACCATACATTGATTCTTCTCTCCCTCTCTGCTTCTTTCCCTTCCCCTCTCTCTGGAAATAATAAATAAAATGTTAAAAAAAAAAAAGGGGGGGTGCACATAACCAGATAGCAAGCCAGATCTTCTTCCAGGTCCATAGCTGGAGGCAGATGAAAGGCAACCATACATTGATTTCTCTCTCCCTCTCTGCCTCTCTCCCTTACCCTCTCGCTACAAATAATAAATAAAATCTTTAAACAAAGGAAATATAGTTTTTTTTTCAAAATTAATAAGCACATGAGATAAGGAGATGCAAAGTTATTGCCAATGTTTTGTGCACACCTTGTATAGTCCATGAAACATTCTCTATGTCTAGAAGTAAGGAACACAGGAAATGTCCAGGTCTCAGTTTTTTGCCTTTTATGCTGCCTTAAAGTATAATCTACATGTGATAAAATTCACCCATTTTATGGGTGCAATTTGATGAATTTTGATAAGCGTACACCACCAAATCAAGGTATAACACACTTCTGTTACCACAACAAGTTTTTCTGTGCCTCTTAAAGCCCAGTTATTCTCTAGACCCAGCCTTAGGTAGTAAACCAAAACAGTTAGAGTACACAGTCATGTGTATTTCCCTCCTCTTAGGGATGAAAGTCCTGTATATCCAATCATCTTCTCTCTGAAAAATTTATTTTATGTATTTTGTCTAGGTTCATAATTGTTAATGATGATAAGGAAACTCCTGGGTTAGCTAATTGTTTGTGAGAAGAAACAGAAGCCCTGATTTTCTTAAAGCTGGAGCCTAAGTGAAAAAAGAACTTAAAAGAAAATTAAATTTATAATTTTTCTTTGAGATATGAGAATAGTGACCATGGATGCTGGGTGGGCAAAAGAGCAGCCCTGTCATGGTGATGCCATTATAGAATTAGAAGTTCTGCTAACCTCCTCCAATACTTCTTTTACCTAATTTGTGATGCCTGAAACATTACAGAAAGTTCATTCCTTTAAATTAAAGCTTCATTCTTTATTTAAATTATTGAAAATTCTTTTAAGGTAGTGAAAATTTAAATTTTCACTACTATCTTAAGCAAATAAGATAAACTATATTAGGCAAATAAAGGTATCAAATCATTTGGTTCAAGTAGTGCTTGATATTGAAGCAACGGAGAAAAAGAGGTTTGGACCAAGGGGTTGTAAGAATGAGGGGAAGTTCCAAACAAAGCCTGTTTAATATAGTTCATTATTTAGAAAATGTTTTTCATCTAAAAGCAAACTTCCAGTTATAGCTTAAAATGAACAAATTTGGACATGGTGACTTGAAGTCAGAAAAGTTCATATACTTCATGAAACATATCACCTTTAAAAATAATACCTGACAAGGTGCTAATCCCTTTACTTCTGGCATTGTTAGAGACTAAAAGGGGTTCTTTGCTAGCTCAGAAATGATATTTTTTCCTCTAATACAATTATTGAAGTATAATTGTACACAATAAACTGAGTGTGTTTACACTGTACCATTTGATACATTTTAATGCATGAAAATATACTCATGAAATCATAACCACAGTCAAGATAATGAACAGACACATCACCTCAAAATGTTCCTTCTGCCCTTCCCTATACCCCATCTCAAGGTAACCAATGACCTGCTTTTTGTCACTGTATGTTAGTTATTTTTCCCTAAAATGTTATATAAATAAAATAATCTGGAAGGTATTCTTTTTTGTCTGTATTTTAAAAAGAATTTTTTCTCAGTATGCCTTTGAGATTCATCCATGTTGTTGAGTATATCAATTTCATCGTCTCAGGTATGAAAGTGCTGCATTATCTATCTCTGACAATAATTGTGGATTTATCAATTTTCCCTTGTAGTGCTATCAGTTTTTTTGTTTGTTTTGTTTTTTCTTTTTGACTTCACTTGAATTCAAATTCTATAGTTAGGTACATAAACATTTAGAGGATTGCTATTTACTCTTGAAAAATTGATCCCACTCTCAACATAAAATAATTATTTTTATTTCTAGTGATAGTCTTTCCTCTGGAGTCTATATAGGATATTAATATTGACACTCTAGCATTCTTTGATTAGTGTTAACATGTACATCTTATTAGATATTTACTTTTAACCTATTTGTAAGTGGGTTTTTTGTAGGGAGCATGTAGTTAGTTTTGTTTATGTGTAATTAGACAATCTCTACCTTTTCATTGATGTGTTTATGTCATTTATATTCATATCTGGTCTAATCCTTCACCTGATCTTGACAGTATATCACCTATCATATATATATATATATATATTTTTTAAGATTTTATATATTATTTTCAGAGAGCGGGGGAGGGATAGAGGCAGAGAGGGAGAGAAACATCAATGTATGGTTGCCTTTCACCTGCCTCCAGCTACAGACCTGGGTGGAGACCTGGCTTACAACCTGGTTATGTGCATTGGCTGGGAATCAAACCAGTGACCTTTGGTTTCACAGCTGGCATCCATCCACTGAGCCACTAGCTAGGGCTCACCTATCATATTTTGAAGACTGAAACTATTAAAACTTAATATTATAATTATTTCTCTTTACAGTGCTTCCAGAAGAAAGAGACAAAAAAATTTTTTTTTAAAGATTTTATTCATTTTTAGAAGAAGGGCAGAGAGGGAGCAAGAAAGGGAAAGAAACACCAATGTATAACTGCCTTTCAAGAGCCAAAACCTTAATTACAATTTTGCATTCCATTGGTTTTCTGTGAAACTTTAATGTACTGGCAACCAATAAGAACCACAATAGTCTACCTAAAAGTTGTATTTCTCATTGGCAAGTTGTCCATTGAGATTCCTCAGCTGTCATTGTAACCAGGATGCACCTCAGGGAATTAACAACCCTTCAAGAGTGCTGGTGTCCTTCAGAGCTGAGGTTTGAGCCTTTGAACATGACAATCTCACTGGGATTTCTACCACCCTTTGGGGCTCTGAATGGGTGCTCTGCCTGCCCAGATAGCTCACTCTCTTTTTGCGCTAACTAAAGAGTGGTTTATGGCATATTTACATAAGAATCATCTGGAGTACATCTTGTAGTGTAAACTAATCTCTGTGAGGTGGGACCCACACATTTATATTTAACAAGCTTCCCAGGTAATTTCATGCACATTCAAGCTTGTAAACCATCATTCTATGTCCTGAACTCTGATAAAGAAATTGAATGATACTCCATCTTTATAAAAAATTATAAAGACGTATAATTATAAAAATTCTTAAAATAAGCATCCTTTGTAGTTATAATACTTTTTATGTCTTATATATGTGTTATTAATGTGGCACAAACTTGGTAAGGGTTAATTCTAAAACATTGAAACTTAAAATAAAATTTCTAGTATTTTATGCCTCTATGCTGATGGTTGAAATGTATCCACTCACTTTGCAAACCCATGATTCTCAACCTTGGGGAACTGGGTAGGCTAAGGTCTATTTTCAATAATTTTATTAAAAAGAGAAAACAACACAAATGTGCCAAATAAATTGTTGGAGTATTGGTTCTCAATCATGATAATGTTGAGCCTCACCCCAGGCCAATTAAATATGAATCTGGGATGGGGCTCAGGTATAAGTATTTTTAAAAGTTTCCAATGTGATCCCAATGTGCAAAAAGAGGTTGAGATTGTTGCTACTACAACAATGCTTCTTAAACTTTGGCATGCAGTGGAATTACCTAGAGAGCCTATTAATACTTGGATTTCTGTGCTTTACTTGCAGATAGGTTTAGGTGGGGCTGAGTTTTGTTTTTAACAAGTTCCCAGGTGAAGCTGATGTTACTGGGCCATGGACTACACTCGGCATCTCTGTGTGAGTGGTTGGATAGCCTTAGAAATGTTTAGATTAGGTCTTCACTTCTGATAATATTGTCTAGCTTTTAGTAATTAAAACCTTGTATTCAGCTTACACCTACATTAATACATTATTCTTTTCAGAAGAAAATAATTACTTATAAACATTTAATTATAGGCTCTTACATATTTGAGAAAAACCAATTATCATACCAATTATCATACACTGTACATTGGGTCATGCCGACCATAAATTCTATCACCCCAGTTAACACTATGACCATGTGATCTTGGCCATATGATGAGTAAGATGCATTAAGTTCATATTTATCTTTTCTCTTTTACTGAAATTTTTGTTTAATGTCTTTTATTCTTGATATAAGGAAGGTCTGGTTTATATAATTGAAGATCCTTTCTTATTCTGTATTTAGGTATTAATGAACATCTTTGGTACCAGTCCTCAAATCTCATATTAGACACAGAGAAAACAAGAGTGAGAAGACTCAGTTCTAGTCTGACTCTGCCATTGACTCTTAAGTTAAAAAAAGGTACTTGAAACTTTTGGGGACTCATGTTCTTTATTAATAAAATGAGGAGTTGGACAAAATGAATACTTTTGCTGTTTTCCAGTTCTAAAATAGTCTTCTCTATAATTTCACAAAATACCAGACCCAGAGCAAAATGTTGTTTATTTTGTGAGTTGTTGGTTCAGTAATTCAATACATTTGGGAAACAAAGTAGTTAAAAAACCTAGCTTCAGCTTTTTAGCTTTTAGGGCAGAGCAAACACAATTAAAATGGGTATAGCTCCACAGTGGTTTTGCTTGATTCAACTGTGAGGAGGAAACCTCCACAGCATCTACTTGAAATGATAAAAATCATGTTTCAGTGTTCCTTTGGCAAAACAAAAGGATTCGGTTATGCTTGCAAAAATTGCATTCCTTGTATAAAACAAATTGTATTCCTTGTATAAAAGTTCATGTGCCAAATAACAAACTTGATGACATTATTGCCAGATTTGAAAAGGAAGATTAGTGATTTTTAATAAGCTTGTAAATTGGAGCTTCAAATATGTTGAAGCCCCATATAGAGCAGTTGGGTAATTGACAGTAACCTATTGCTAGAAAGGATTAAAAAGGTGGGATTTAGTTTATCACTGATTTTAATGACTAATAATCTAATAACATACAGTACTTAGAAAAAAAAAAGAATCATGTTTCTAAAGAAAAAAGTGGATTATAAAGCTCATTCTGAATTACTTAATAATCCCACTTCTGTATTTATTTCCTAAGGAAATAATTGGAAACATTGCAAAGGTAGACTTCATAAAGATGTGAAGGGTAGGTTTATACATGGTCTGTCCAGAAAGCATATAGCCATGTAATGTGAAAAATAGGGACATTTATTTTTATTTTTATTTTTTTAATTTAATTTTATTATTGTTATATTACATCCATCCCCTTTTTACTTCCCTCTGTCCCCTTTCCCATCCACCCACTTCCCCCCAAAGTCAATCCCACTTGTTGTCCATGTCCATGGTTCTTCCATACTAGTTTCTTGACTAAACTGCTCCTCTTCTTTGCCCCTTCCTCCCCCCTCCTCCCACTCCTACCCCCGTCCCAGGACATTTATTGAAGAAGATACAAGATAGAAGGGGACTAAGGCATTATTCTATCTAATGATGCCTTAGTCCCCTTCAAAGTAGGAACCTTGGGACTTCTCATAGTTCTCCAAATTCATTAGCTGCCCCATCTAATTTTTCTGAATCTCACACACAGTCCTTTTTAAAGGTGGTTTTAGTTTTGGGAAAAGGCAGATGTCACAGGGCACCAAATCTGGGCTGTAGGGGGGATGAGTCATCTGGGTAGTTTGAAGTTTCACCAAAAAACTCTGCATGAGATGTGATGCATGAGACATGCTACATGAGCAGGCACGTTGTCATCATGGAGCTGCCAATCATCAGTTGCCCATAGCTGCAGCCTTCTGAATCATATAGTTTCTGTAGAAGAAAGTTAAAGCTTAATGCAAAATTTGATGCAGATTGTTGATATATTTGCTCCATCATTTTGAATGCAACAGCCACACAGTACACAAGTTCACTCAATGGCATCTACCACCCACACCGACTAATACAGGGAAGTCATCATTGTTCATGCATGTGCATTTTAGTCTATTTCCTTGGTTGCCAGGTTACATCCAAGTCACAAAAACCATTCTCATTATATTAAGAATGGTTGGATTTTTTCCAGACAGACCTCATACATGTATACAGTAGGAAAATATTGGATGTAGCCAATAGTCCAATAATGGAGCATTAAAGTGAATTACTCCACCCATAGGATTGAATAGTATGAAGACATAAGCTGAATGGTAATAATTATACAAAAACATGAAGAAACAGTTATAATTGATGAAACCTAAGTATAGGATATGTAACATAATAATCATGATACAAAATTATGAATGTAAGAAGATAGAAAGAGACTATATAATATGCAATAGTAATATAAGCAAGAAGAGATTATGGATGACTTTTTCCTTTATTTTCCTAATGTTCCATGTTTATGTGTTACCTTTATATCATAATAGTTTATAGCACAAACTTTGCACCCATATACCTGTGTTCAAACCTGGCTCCAGGCTTACCATCTGGGTGAATTTGGAAAGGTTATTAGCCTTTTCTTTCAGTTTCCTCATTTATGAAATGGGTATAATTTTAATAACTCCCTCATAGGTTGTGAAGATTTTATAAATTAATATCTAAAAAGCACTAAATCAGAGGGTATAGCTTATGATATTATATGTGTTTACTATTTATCAGTGTTTAAAATAATTTATCTTGTTTTATCTAAAATATCCTTTCTAATGATAGAAACATTGCACCTCATTTTTTTTTTTTTTAATAAAAAAAATATATAAGTTTCTTCCTTAGGTTACCTGATTCCAATTTTCTACAATTCAGGAAAAATCACTGGTAAACTTATATATTCTATACATAATCTCTATGCTGCTTCCATCATATCTTGGAAAGTTTCTTACAAAAGACTTAGATAATTGAATTGATATACAGGTACTGACTTAAATATGCAGTTATAGTGATTATCTTTGGGGTCATTTCAATGAGACTTCTAATTTTTGTTTTCGCTTGAGTTTCTAAAATCATCAGAGAGTCTTCAGGGTTCTTTCACATGCTAGGTCCTGATCAGCAAATAAGGAAAACATTTTTTGAACAACAATTCATTATAAGCAATTTCATTTCCAAGAATGCCAGAAGCTAGAATCTATCTTTAGGCCTTCCCAAACCCCCTGGCGCAGAATTTGTACACATCATTATGAGGCAGTACAGAAGGACTAGGATTCAAATTCACTAGGAACTTTTGAGCAATTAAAACAAATTATTTATTTTTAGAGGGAAGGGAAGAAATAGAGGCAGAGAGGGAGAGAAATGTCAATGTATGGTTGCCCTTCACCTGCCTCCAGCTACAGACCTGGCTGGAGACCTGGCTTGCAACCTGGTTATGTGCCCTGGCTGGGAATCAAACCAGTGACCTTTGGGTTCACAGGCTGGCTCCTTATCCACTGTGCCACCAGCCAGGGCCCTTTTGAGCAATTTTTAAACTGAGAAAAAGTTGGAATATTTGGAAGTAGATGAGACCTAGGTGTTGATAAATGTTAGTAGTGACATGTAGGCACTTCTAAACATTTATTTAAAAATTTAAATAGGAAGAAAACTGCTAGCTCCACTTTTTTAGTCCTAGTACATCTTCTCAGAGGCAACAACTTCTGTTGGTTTTATTTTCAATTCTTATTGTCATAACTTCTATGCATCCAAGTAATGTGCTGATATTATTTCTTGATTTATTAGTTGAAAAATAATAATATGACAAACTCTGTTTTACCAGGCCAGTTAGTGCATTTGTATATGTAATTGTTACTGGTATTTTAAAAAGATTTCTGAAATCTTGTTTTCTGTTTTCTTTTTCTACAAAGCTTTGCCCCCTATCCATCCTTTTATGGCCTCTTAGATTTATCAAGATTTTAAAATTTTTCTTATTTGCTTCAACTAGTTTAGAACTTATGAATTATGTCTGCTGGTTACTTGACTTAACACATGCCTACATTGATTGATTTTCAAATGTTTAACCAAATTTATAATTTACATATGAGCCTAACTTTGTCATGATATAGTATTCTTTTCATATATTGCTGTGTCTGAGTTGCTAGTATTTTAGGATGTTTTATATCTCTGTTTATGAGTGAGATTGGCCTATAATTTTCTTTTCTTTCACTGATCTTATTGGGATTTGCTATCTAGGCAATGCTAATTCTTAAAATCAGTTGAATTAGTTGAGAATTGAAATACTTTCAATTCTATAGAAATGTTTGTGTACAATTAGAAATATACTTTCTTAAATATTTATTAGAACTCAACAATAAAACAATCTGAACCTGAAGTTTTCATGGTAGAAAGTTTTAAATTACTGACCTAAATTATTTAATATAAAAATATTTTAAAAATTAATTTATTTCTACAAATATAACTTTTTTATCTGTAAAATCTTTGATGTCTATTTTTTATGACTAAAACTGGTTATTTCTCTCTCCATCAACCTATTAATTTTAAGTCTTTCCAATTACTTTGTTATTACTCTTTACTATATTTTTTTCTATTTTGCTAGTATTTTCACTTTCTTTAAAATTACTTATCTTCGCCCTGGCTGGTGTGACTCAGTGGATTGAGCACTGGCCTGTAAACCTAAGTGCCACTGGTTCAATTCCCAATCACGGCACATGCCTGGCTTGCAGGCCGGGTCCCTGGTTAGGGGCCTGCAAAAGGCAACTACACATTGATATTTCTCTCCCTCTCTTTCTCCCTCCCTTCTTCACTCTCTAAAAATAGATACATAGAATCTTTTTAAAAAGTCTCTAATAAAGTAAACAAAATAAAATTATTTATCTTCTAACTTCTCACTAGCTCTTTTATGTAAGGGTGTACAGTTTTCCCTACATAGTGATTGAGTTGCATCCTAAGAATTTTGATTGAAATGTTTTGAATTTATACAAAGAAGTGGATCTGAAAGAGGGAGATGTGATTTGTGGCTGGGGCAGTGATGTGTTTCCTGACCATCTTTCAAGAAGGAATAATTGATCCCTTAGTTGCTGAGAGGCCTCCTGGTAGAAAGCCCTCAGCTCTCAGCTCCCTTCATGTACTGTCTTCACCAATGAGCACTGCCTCATTCAAGTGTATGCTTCCTTCCTGTGTACTCTGCATCCAGTGCTTGACTGATGTGAGAGATGAATTTCTGACCCTTTCTCTTTAACTTGGGACAGCACTTAAAGGTTAGCCTTAAAACTCCCCCTAGAGTTCGTTGAGGCTGCTGTTGAAATTTATTCACAGTTATATTTCTTCTGGACAACCTTGTTTTCTGCCGTTTCTTCCCATACATATTGATCTTAAGAGAACTCTCTAAAAATCTTGTGGCAGACTTTTTTCTGTGTCATTCTTCTTCTCAGGGAATTGAACCAATAAGAGATAGCTTTATGGAGGAAATGGTGTTCAACCTGAGAACCAAAGTAAGTGTACAGAAGAATATAGGAAGAATATATGTAGTATTAACAGCTCATATGGTTAGAGACCGGAAGGTGTGTGCATGTGCCTGTCTGCTGAAGTGATGGTGAAGTTTGATGGCATTATGGGAGACAGAGCTAGAAAAGCAAGCTTTACAAAGGATCTTTTTTTTTTTTAATTTAATTTTATTGTTGTTGTAATACATCCATCCCCTTTTTCCTCCCCTCTGTCCCCTTCCCCACCCACCCACTCCCCTCCAAAGTCAATCTCACTTGTTGTCCATGTCCATGATTCTTCCATGCTAGTTCCTTGACTAAACTGCTCCCCTTCTTCGCCTCCTCCTCCCCTCCCCCCTCTCCTCTGCCCACTGAAGGTCTATTCATTGTATTCATGTATCTGGTTCTGTTTTGCTTGTTTGTTTTGTTCATTATTGTCCTGTAATGGGTGAGATCATATGGTATTTGTCTTTCACTGGCTGACTTATTTCACTAAGCATAATTCATTACAGTTCCATCCATGTTGTTGCAAAGGGTAGAAGTTCTTTCTTTCTTTCTGCTGTGTAGTATTTTATTGTGTAAATGTACCAAAGTTTTTTGATCCAATCATCCACTGATGGGCACTTAGGCTTTTTCTAGCACTTGGCTATTGTAAATAGCGCTGCTATGAACATAGGTGTGCATAGATTCTTATGAATTGGTGTTTCAGGGTTCTTTGGGTCCTAGTAGTGGAATTGCTGGATCAAAAGGCAGTTCCATTTTTAGTTTTCTAAGGAAACTCCATACTGTTTTTCATAGTGGCTGCACCAGCCTGCATCCCACTAACAATGCACCAGGGTTCCCTTTGTCCCATATCCTCGCCAACACTTTTGATTGTTGATTTGTTGATGATTGCCATTCTGACAGGTGTGAGGTGGCATTTTATTATGGTTTTAATTTGCATCTCTCTGATGGCTAGTGATGCTGAGCATTCTTCCATATGCCTTTCAGCCCTTTATATGTCTCCCTCAGTGAGTTGTCTGTTCAGGTCCTTTGCCCATTTTTTAATTGGGCTGTCTGTCTTCCTGGTGTTGAGTCACATTAGTTCCTTATATATTTTGGAGATCAAACCCTTGTCTGAGGTATCATTGGCAAATATGTTTTTCCATACAGTTGGTTCTCTTTTAATTTTGCTGGTGTTTTCTTTAGCTGAACAGAAACATTTCAGTTTGATATAATCCCATTTGTTTATTTGTTCTTTTATTTCCCTTGCCCTTGGAAAAGTATCAGTAAACATATTTCTGTATAGGATATCTAAAATTTTACTGCCTATATTTTTCTCTAGGACCTTTATGGTGACACTGCTTATGTTTAAGTCCTTTATTCATCTTGAGTTTATTCTGGTGTATGGTGTAATTTGGTGGTCTACTTTTATTATATTTTTTGCATGTCCCTGTCCAGTTCTCCCAACACCACTTGTTGAAGAGACTGTTTTCACTCCATTTTATGTTCCTTCCCCCTTGGTCAAATATTAATTGACTGGCTTTATTTCTGGACTCTATTCTGTTCCATTGATCTATATGTCTATTCTTAGGCCAGTACCAAACTGGTTTGATTACAGGAGCCTTGTAGTATAGTTTGCTGTCCAGTATTGTGATTCCTCCTATCTTATTATTCCTTCTCAAGATTGCTGTGGCTATTTGTGGGCATTTTTGGCTCCATATAAATTTTTGAAGTATTTTTTCTATCTCTGTGAAGTCTGTCATTGGTATTTCAATTGGGATTGCATTGAATCTATAGGTTGCTTTGGGTCATATGGACATTTAAATGATGTTAATCCTTCCCATCCATGAACATGGTATATGCTTCCATTTATTTGTATCTTCCTTAATTTCTTTCTTCAATGTTCTGTAGTTTTCTGAGTACAGGTCTTTTACCTCCTTGGTTAAATTGATCCCTAGGTACTTTATTTTTCTTGTTGCTATGGTAAATGGGATTTATTTTCTAGCTTCTATCTCTGAAGTTTCATTATTGGTATACAAAAATGCTTTTGATTTCTGAATATTGACTTTATATCCAGCTATTTTGCTCAATTTGTTTATTAGGTCAAGTAAGTTTTTGGTGGGGTATATGGGGTTTTGTATGTACACTATCATGTCATCTACAAATGACAGTTTGACTTCCTCCTTTCCAATATGGATACCTTTGATTCCTTTTTCTTCTCTGATAGCTATGGCTAGAACTTCCAAGATGATGTTGAACAGAAGTGGAGAAAGTGGACAGCCTTGTCTTGTTCCTGGTCTTAGGGGGAAAGCTTTTAGTTTTTGCCCGTTGAATATGATGTTGGCTTCATATATAGTTGTCATATATGGCCTTTATGATGTTGAGGTATGTTCCCTGTATTCCCATTTTGCTAAGTGTTTTGATCATAAATGGTTGCTGTACTATATCAAATGCTTTTTCAGCATCTTGATATGATCATATGGTTTTCATCTTTCATTTTGTTGATGTGGTGCATTACATTTATTGATTTGTGAATGTTGTACTATCCTTGCATCCCTGGGATGAAACCCACTTGATCATGGTGTATGATCTTTTAAATGTACTGCTGAATCTGGTTGGCCAATATTTTTTGAGAATCTTAACATCTATGTTCATCAGAGATATTAGCCTATAGTTTTCTTTCTTAGTTGTGTCTTGACCTGGTTTTGGGATGAGAATAATATTGTCCTCATAGAAAAAGCTTGGGAGTCTTGCCTTTTGTTGGATTTTTTGGAATAGGCTGAGAAAGATAGGAGTTAGTTCTGCTTTAAATGTTTGGTAGAATTCACCTGTGTAGCCATCTGGTCCAGGGCTCTTGTGCTTTGGGAGATTTTTGACTACTTCTTCAATTTCACTAGTTGTTACTGGTCTATTCAGGCTTTCTGCTTCTTCTGGATTCAATTTTGGTAGATTATACATTTCCAGAAATGTGTCCATTTCACCCAGAATGTCATATTTCTTGTCGTATAGTTGTTTGTAGTAATTTCTTACAATCCTTTGTATTTCTGAAGTATCAGTTGTGATTTCTCCTCTGTCATTTCTGATTCTGTTTATTTGGGTTCTCACTCTCTGTTTCTTGATGACTCTGGAATAAAGGCTTGCCAATTTTGTTTATTTTTCCAGAGAACCAGCTTCTGGACTTAGTTATTCTTCAAATTGTAGTTTGAGTCTCTAAGTTATTTAATTCTGCTCTGATCTTGATGATTTCCTTCCTTCTACTTGCTCTGGGCTTTGCTTGTTGTTGCTTCTCTAGTTTTTGCAGCTTGATGTTTAGGTTGTTTGTATAAGCTTCTTCTATCCTTTCTAGGTAGGCCTGTATTACTATGAATTTCCCTCTGAGGACTGCCTTTGCTGTGTCCCATAGGTTTTGGGCTGTTGTATATTCATTGTCATTTGTTTCCGGGAACTTTTTGATTTCATCTTTGATCTCATTGTTTACCCATTTCTTACTTAAAAGCATGGTATTCAGTCTCCATGAGTTAGAGTGTTTTTGGTTTTTTCCCTTGAGGTTGGTTTCTAGTTTCAAGCCATTGTGATCTGAGAAGATGCTTGGTATGATTTAAATTTTCCTGTATTATGGAGCTTATCTTGTGACCTACCATGTGGTCTATCTTTGAGAAAGTTCCATGTGCATTAGAAAAGAATGTGTATTTTGCTTCTTTGGGTGAAAGTTCTGTCTATATCTGTTAGGTCCATCTCCTCTAGAGTGTTGTTCAATGCCACAATATCCTTGGTGTTATTTTGTTTGGAAGATCTGTCCATTGTTGATAATGGGGTATTAAAATCCCCTACTATTAGTGTGTTGCTGTCTATATCCTTGCTGAAGTCCTCCAAGATTTTCCTTATATATTTGGGAACTCCTACATTGGGTGCATATATGTTTACCAGAGTTATATCTTCTTGATTGTTGTTCCCTAAAGTATTATGAAATGTCCTTCTTTGTCTCTTTATGGCCTTCATCATAAAATCTATTTTGTCAAAATAACTTTTGCTACTCCAGCCTTTTTTTCATGTCCATTTGCTTGATAAATATTTTTCCAATCATTCACTTTCAATCTGTGTCGATCTTTCATTCTGAGGTGGGTCTTTTGAAGACAGCATATATGTGTCCATTATCCATTCAACTACCCTATGTCTTTTGATTGGTGCATTTAATCCATTTACATTTAAGGCTATTATTGATTGATACTTATTTATTGCCATTTCCCCCACTTTTGTACTTGTGTTCCTCTCTGTCTCTCTCTGTTCCTTCAATTTTTTAAAGCAGACCCTTTAGCATTTCTTGCAATGCTGGTTTGGTAGAGATGTATTCTTTACATCTTCTTTTGTCTGGGAAACTTCTTATTTCTCCTTCCATGTTGAATGAGAGTCTTGCTGGATAGAGTATTCTTGGTTGCAGGCTTTTGTTTCCCAGTACTTGGAATATTTTTATGCCATTCCCTTCTGGCTTGTATTGTTTTTGTTGAATAATCATTTGATAGCCTTATTGGAGCCCTTTTATATGTTCTTTGCTGTCTCTCTCTTGATGCGTTTAGATTCTCTTTGTCTTTGAAGTGTGCCATTTTAATTATAATGTGTCTTGGAGTGGTTCTGTTTGGATTCATTCTTATTGGGACCCTCTGTGCTTCCTGAATTTGAGACCATTTTCACTCATCATACTAGGGAAGTTTTCTATCAGTACTTTTTGAACAGGTTTTCCATTTCTTGTTTCTCTTCTCCTTCTGGTATCCCTATGATATGGATATTATTGTGTTTCATGTTGTCCTGCAGCTCTCTTAATATCTCTTCATTCTTGTTCAGCCTTTTTTCATTCTGTTGCATTGTCTTGGAGTATTTTTCTACATTGTCCTCCAACTCGCTCATCTGGTCCTCTTCTTCCTCTAGCCTACTGTTGATTCCTTCTAGTGTACTCTTCAGTTCAGAAATTGTATTCTTCATTTCCTTCTGGCTCTTACTGATAGTTTCTATGTCCTTTTTAATGCTGGTGTAGTTCTCAGTGAGTTCCTTGTAGCTTCCCTGGAGTTGTTTGTAGTTCCCCTGGAGTCGTTTGTAGTTTTCTTTGAGCTGGCTAAGCTCATTGAGTTTCTCTGTCATCATTATTTTAAATTCCATATCTGATAGTTTGCTTGCCTCTGTTTCATTTAGTGATCTTTCTGGGGATTCCTCTTTTCCTTTTGGTGATGGACTGTTTCTTTTTCTCCTCATTTTTAGGCTTTGTTGTAACCCATTCAGACTGTGATCAGCCACCAGGCTAAGGAACTGCTAGGCTGGAAGAATTGATTTAGTTATAATCCTATTGGTCTGTAATCCACCACCAGGCTCAGATGCTGCTTGGGGTGACAGAGCAATTCAATTGCAAATCCACAAGTCAGCTACCAATCTCAGGCCCTGCTGGGCTAGACAGAGAGGTTCAATTGTAATCCAAAGGATCAGCCACCAGTTCAGGTACAGCCTGGTGGGACAGATTTAGATGTAAATCAATGAATCTGTGATTAGCCACCAGGCTCAGGTGCCACTGGGCTAGGCAGCAAGATCCAATTGTAAGCCAATGAATCTGTGTTCAGCCACTGGGCTCAGGAGCCTCTGAGCTAGACAGCAAGGTTCAATTGTAACACAATGAATCTGTGTTTTGCCACCAGGCTCAGGTGGTGCTGGGCTCGACTGAAAGATTCTATTGTAATCCAATGAATCTGGGATCAGTTGCCAGGCTAAAGGGCCACTGGGCTAGACTGAAAGATTCTATTGTAATTCAATGAGTTTGTAAATAGCCACCAGGCCCAGGGGCCACTGGGCAGGACAAACCAACTCAGTTGTGAACCAATGAATCCATGATTAGCCACGTGGCTTACATGCTACTGTGTGAGACTGACGGACTGACCCAGCTGTAAGTCAGAGTTTGTAATCAGCCGCCAGGCCCAGGCACTGCTGTGTGAGAAATACCTCTTTAAGTGCCAACTATTGTATCTATGCTCAGACACAGCAGAGAGGGAGAGATTTAGATATAAATCAAGGAATTGTGATCAGGTGCCTGGCTCAGGCACCGCTCGGCAGGGCAGATTGCTTCCAGTGGGTGGGGCCATGAGGACCCTCAGAGGGAAGCCACAAGGTGTGGGTGATGAGTCAGCACCAGGATCCCCACAGCCACCTCCCCACTTCTCTCCCCCAAGCCACTATATAAACTGTCCATACATGTCTCCAGTCCTCTCTGCCTTCCCTCTGCTGGAGCCCAGGGTAGGTGGGTGCCAATGTATTTTCCCTGTGGTCACCCTAGTGTTTCTCTGTCTCCAGGGCTCTCAGGCCAGCAAACCGCACAGCTTTCCACCCTTCTCAGCTGGATGCTGCTCATTCTCTGCCATGTTGCTGTAGCTGGGACACCCAGCATGGGGACCAGATCCCACCCTTCTCAGGTGGAGCCCCCAACTCCCATCCCTTTGGCTGCTGCCTCTGGTGGGGGCCCAGCCAGCCCTCTCATGTTTCAGTGATTCCTACCAGTCACGTTGTGATGAAGCGTCCTCTTCTGTTTTGTCCATGGTAATAGGACCTCTTTCCAGCTGGTGTTCTGTTGGTAACTCCAGCTGATTTTTCTCCAAAAAAGTAATTCCAGATGTGACCTGGGAGGAGATTGGTGTAGCTCCACTTACTCCTCCACCATCTTGCTGGGACTCAAGGTTTTTGTCTACAAAGATTTTATAATATACCTTTAGATACCATTAGTAATATATAGCTATAGGTGCTAGACACAGTTTATTGATTGAAAGACCTTTGCCAGATAGAGAATTCAGGAATACATGCGGGGGGCAGGGTGGGAGGAAGATTTCATCTAAACAGTAAATATGTTATTATTTTTTGAGGTGGGATGGACCTTATTTAACAACAAATGTATGCATTTAGAAATGATCACTAAGTAATTTCAGAGTTGCTAACTGCCCAGTTCCTCACATTAGAAGTCCATTTTACTGTTTACTTACCCAGCAGGATTTTGGAAAATGTTTTTTACTCTTTTAGGACCATGTAACCTTCTACTCTTGCTTGCAGGCAAATGACACCCACAGGGAAAATTCTACTGCACATTGTCAGCTTTCAATATGCAACTAGATCACTGCTGTGCTTTATTAAAGGCATAAATCTGAACTTGTGCTAAATATGTACAAAGGAAATTTGGTTTGTACATCTTTAAAACATCAAAGAGTTACTTTAGTTTTGAAAGGCAGTCATCTTACTGTCTCATTAAAGGATCAGCACCACAGTAATATTTTCCAGTAGGTGACTTAACCAACAAGGCTGAATTTCCTGTTTTAAATGCAGCAGAGGATGCAACATAATCATAAATAAAATACAAGCTAATACCAACTTTTTCAATTGCCTGTAATTCATCAGATATGGAAAATTCTGATTTTATTATTACAAAAATGCAGTTAAATTAAGCTTTTTCATTAGAAAACACATCTCTGGAAGTATGTAGAGAGTTGAAGCAAAAGTTGGTAGCAGGAGAATGAAAGGGGAGAAAGAGGAAAGTGAAGAGATATCTATCTGTGTTTGATGGAAGAGAAGAACAGTGATGTTTTTCTGAAATGTGAACAAGCACTTCAAAGATCTGTCACTAATTAGAAAAGTCATCAGAGTCACTTTGATTGTGAATTCAGTTGAGTAGGAAATCCTCTTGCATATGCAGTACTTCAAAAGCAGTATTGCAACTCCTGAGTAACATACCATTCAATTTACCAGTTCAGTGTATCCAGGAGAAAACAATGCTTATACAAGGAGTTTCATAAAAAGATCTGTTAGGCATGGTGGTATTTTGTCATCTTTATTAGGCTCAAAGTAGCTGCTTCAATAATTAAAAGCATCAAAATTTGCTAGCTCAACACAAGACAAGTTATTTCTCATTGCTGTTGCAATCCAATGAGGATCAGCCATATGTTCCCACCTGCCGGCAATGGAGGCTGGGAAATGTAATCTGTGCCTGTGAAGCTACTTGTCAGTGTCATCTCCATACTCAGGTGAGTTGAGTGGCCGCTTAACTCTCACATGAGTCAACTCTGTCCTCAGGAAATAGCAACAGCACCCCATTTGATTTACTTTTCTGATAATTTCTGCATTGGAATTCATGCATCTAATTTATATCAAATTCTCTGCTTTTAAAAATAAAAATGATTATACTCAGTTTAATGTAATAATGCTATTGTACTAAATATTATAGAGATCTAATTATTTGTTGAGGTGCAATGTTAGATTCTGCATATATCAATAGTAGATATAGTTAGGGTCCTCAAAGAACTCACACAAGAATACATTCTAATAAAACCCGATTTTAATACAGTGTAATAATAATGCCAGTCTTTTAAGAGTGCTAGAGGTTTACTCTTCCTATATTTTAATGAAGCATCATTCATTAGATGATTGTCACAAATTCAGATATAATTGTCTGGCATCCAAAATAAGATTGTTTATGTCACAAATAAATAAAATAATCTTTATAAGCTTTTAATAAATGTTTATAATATAACCACACAGAGAGAGAGAGAGAGAGAGAAAGAGAGAGAGAGAGAGAGAGAGAGAGAGAGAGAGAGAGAGAGAGGACACATCAAAATGTCTTATTTGAAAGAAAACTCAATTTCCTCTTTCCGAAGTGGAGGAATAGCATCAGGCAGACTCAGGTTAACTAATGTCATTTTTATTCTATAATGTAACTCATGCCTTTGTTCTATAATGTAACTCAGTTAGCCTTTTCTTTTTTTCAAGAAGTCTTCCCCAGCACTAAGAAGTTTGACATGTCCCCTAACAGCACAACCATAGAACATATGATTAATAGTGTGCTTTGCCTATATCATTACTTTCTATATTTTTCAGTGTCTTTCATGGCCAAGATTTACTCCTTCTAATTCTATTCTTGTACTTTTTGGTAAAGAATCAACTGCCTTTTGAATCTTCATAAAGTATTATATTAGACTAAACCCAAAGGGTCTCAGTCTGCCTTACATAACCTAAAATATTCATTTAGCCATTCAGTGTCTTAGCTTCTTCATATGTGAAATCAGAGTTTTGGATTAATGAAACTTCAATTCCCTATGTATCCTCTTCAGTGAGTCTATTATTCTAATACATTTTAACTTAATTATGCTTTCTACACAGGGAGTTTCAGTGTAAAAAAAGAAGTCTAGTGGATATAATAATAGTCCTTGCATTATTTATATGTAATCTTACCTTCTTGTTCAATTTGGAAATCAGTTTGTTTTGCTACCTTCTGTTTATGACTTTAGCTTGTTTTGTGCTGAACCTTTCTTATCTACATAAATACAAAACATTGCCTACCTGAAACTTATTCCATAAACTACAAACTAAAAATTTTCACAATTCTTTTGCTTGGCAAAACTCTACTGAGGAAGATAATGCATTGAAATAAATAGGCTTGGTTTTGGGAATGCTTCCAATTTTGAATCCTTGGCAGGGTTGAACTTCCCCTGGAAAATAAAATTAGCCAAAGCTCTAGCTCAAAAAACTTTTCAAAGATAAAGCTATGGGGATTACACTAATGCATTCAAGGTGTCCGTGTACTTGGAGTAGAGCTAATAATAAGCTCCCTGGAAAATATGATGAAGACACTGGCAGATTATCAGAGTTTGGCAAGATCAACTTTACGCACATCCAAGACTGCCATTACAAAAATAGATTGGTGGGTTCCAGGCTTATCATTTCATTTCAAATGTTCACTTTGAGAGTGTGGGAGGCATTTTTCATAATCACAGGGAAAGGGACAATAAGCTTTGACTCCCACAGTTGGTCTTTATGTTGGTTCATCTTAGCATCTTAAATTCAAAGGGCTTCCTCCAAGGGAGAAGGCCACCCAGAAGCTGGACTGGAGATATTTGTGGTAAAATCTAGCTACAGTCTCTGCTACCCCTTTTGCTGTACTTTTTTAGAATGTTGAGTAATATTTGAGTGCTTATAATAAGATGGATGTTCTACGCACCAAACTCATCTTTTGGGAATTCTGGAGCAGCACTATGTTCTTCTCAAAGAGATTGGACTTCAAAAGTGACTTTAGATATTACCTTCCTATTTCAAACTACAGAGAAAATACAAAAATTCTTCAGATCATGAGACTTTTCTTAGTAATGTAGCTACATCTAGAGTTCACAGAAAAGGGTTTAATGATCATAACTGAATAAATCTACTCCCCTTCTATTCAGGAATTATATAAGTTCCAGTAGTCATTTTCAAATGAGGTGAAGTGAGGGTTCTATCAGAGCCACCTGTGATGCTTTTTTTACCTTACACCTTCTCTCTTCTCAGCAGGTGCTGTTTTCTTTCCAAGATTCTGGCAGATCCCTGCCTGTGGGGAGGCATGGGTTGGATCTGCCACTGTGGTCAATAGTTACTTGTAAGAGTGGGTTATACATCCTGGATATTGGAGTGGAAAAAAGTTGAGAAACAGCTCCTTTTTCCTGGAGCAATATTTCTCAGTGTCCCTCACTCTGGGGATTCATGAAGTTAGTAATGGAGACCTGCAGGCTATGCTCATTATTTTTAAAAACAACCTTTTGGAAGCTGTGTATCTCCTGGCAATGAAGTTTTTCTAGTTGCTGGCTAAAACATTTTCTCCTATCTTTAAGCTAAAATTATATCAACTCATGGTGATTGACTATGGCAAATAGTTGGAAGCTCTGATGAGCACTTACATGTTCCTGGGAAAGATTACGGGAAAAAACTGTGTAATTAAGTTTGATCATTTAGCAGATAGGCAATTTCAAAACACTGGACACGTAAGAGAAAAATAATTAAAAGATCATGTGATAGCTTAAAAAGTTTGGAAACCGCTGACTTCAAATGAGGTAGGAGGATAAGCAACAGGAGAAATATCTGTTGATTTCTCTTTAATCAATAACTTTATTAGTTATAATAACATATATACATATGCAAGTACACAGATATGTACTTTCAGTCCTAAAGTACATAGGACTGAAGAAAACTCTATTAAAGACAGAATTCTCTACACAATGATAGCTGGAATCAGTCATTTTTATTATGATTTTTTTTAGAAATTATTCATGTTTTATTTATCTTCAGTAAATTTGAATTTTGCAACCTCACCTCCCCTGGCATGGGTGGTATGGGTGCCATGGCTAGTGAGATTGTGCGAGGCTCAACTTCAGAATATATTTTACAAAATTACTATCATCAGTAAGTTTTGGGTCTTAATGTAACATGTGAATGATTGACCTTAAAAATACATCTATAGCCCTGGTTGGTGACTCAGTAGATAGGTGCTGGCCTGTGAACCTAGAGGTCACTGGTTCCATCCACAGTCGGGGCACATAACCAGGTTGCAAGCCGGGTCTCCAGCCAGGTCTGTAGCTGGAGGCAGGTGAAAAGTGACCATACATGGATGTTTCTCTCCCTCTCTGCCTCCCTCCCTTCCCCTCTCTCTAAAAAATAATAAAAACAAATACATCTGTAAATATGATGCTCATTAATATAGTTCTTAATATTTCTGTAAAATGGATAATAAAGTCTGGGCACTCGGATCTTTTTATATCTTTCATATAATTAGTAGAATTTCTCCCAGAAAACTGTTAGAAAACTTGTTACTGAGGCAAGAAAGTCAGAAGGCAGAGGTAGGAGGCCTTGAAAATTACCGGATTTTAACCTTTGGAGAGCAGAATCGATTTGTTCTTTTCACTATTTTCTTCCTAATTCCAATTTAAACTGGCGGGGAGAAGACAAAGGGTGACAACACTTTGTTAAGTGGCAGTGAGAGACAGGAGATGGGAAGGGTGACACAAGCTTGAGATGAACAAATATCTGGGTCTGTTGGTTTGGTGTCCAATGTGTGAGTAAAAAAAATAAATAAGAAGCTGACCTGTTAATTTTCCTTTCTGGAAGAAAGGTGTCTTATTTCTGAAACTAATATGGATTCTAGAAGAATTCTGCTTTTTAAAATAGTAACTAACAAGTTCTTGAGATCCCAAATTATCCTTTTAAGTTGCTTGAACAGAGAGCAAAAATACATCACTGTCATCAACTCCGTTCATTCACGTATTTATTTAACAATATTTTAACACTTTTGGA
The DNA here is from genome assembly GCA_004026585.1 of Noctilio leporinus. Lineage (NCBI taxonomy): Eukaryota > Metazoa > Chordata > Mammalia > Chiroptera > Noctilionidae > Noctilio > Noctilio leporinus. Next base: position 230,579 of record PVIW01001667.1, on the reverse strand, counting down.
ATGATACTGGGCTGTACTCGTTTCACTATGCAGTTAGTGGTCACAATGACTCCTCAGTCAGATTTTTATAAAAGGAGATTGGTCAGAGAACAAGAGAAAGGAAATGAAGGATGCCAAGCATTTGCACCGCGAAATAACATTATATGGATTCATCTTTTTGTAATCCCCTTTTCATCTCTGCCTGTTTCCTTGTAAAGCAAGAATGATAATTGGAAACTTGGATGCAGTTGGACATCTGTTGTACTTCATGTGTATGATATCCATACTCGGTCTGTGTGTGCTTTGGACAGCAGAAAGCACGGAGTGCCGGAACTTGAGAACCAGCATAACACACATCCTTTGTTCGGTGGTCCTTTGAGTCAGGCAGCTCAGAACCAAGTCAGGAAGTGAGTTTTCCAGGTTCGCACGTGCTCCAACAGTCTAACAAACAATTGCGGAGAAAACTCAGAGATCATTGTGCTTTCTGTCAATAATTCATTATCTTTATCCTGCTTTGAACTTTTTATTGAATTTTTATTTTTTGTCTTTGTCCTTCCCCATCACTAAACTTTAATGCAGGGCTCAGTATACACATCAGTCTCTCAGAGATTGTGGGCAGGTTGGAAATACGATAAATTTGATGAAGTAAGATGGGGGCGGCCAGTCAGCCTTGCAAATGCACCGCTTGGATTTGATGTGGAGAGCGACGGGAAGGTTCCCTGCTGCCTTCTGAATCCTCCTTCTGGAAGACCCATTCAGGCAAGAGACAGGACTCCTCTGCAAGACTACTTCTTGCAGACTCTTTATAGTCCTGGCTGATGCGTTGTAGAGCTATGTGCTGCAGTGTGAGACCCTCCTCCCCTTCTTTCTTGTTTCACACAAGCCTTCAGGCCATTCGGAAGGCTTTCCCTGTCTCCTCCAGCCTCCCCACCTTGGTCCCTCACAGTCTTCTCTGATAAATCTCTTGTGAGTCTAATAGTGTCATGCTTCTGTTCCTTGGAGGATCTGAGCTAGCATAGAAGGGAAGTAAGCTTTCTCCTGGCTTAAATCTCAAAATCTGAAAGTAAATAATGTGATAGGAGAAACTAAGGGACAAAGGCAATACTCAAATGGAAGTCTAAACTGTGGTTGGCCACCCTTTTTCTTCCTTTTTTTTTTTTTTTTTTTGCCTATTTCCAGCCCTCTAGTAGGGCTCCATCAACTTTATAAAGGGCAAGATAATAAATGTTTTATTGGTGATATGGTCTCTGCTGCAACTATTTAACTCTGCTATTGTAGTGTAAAAGCACCCAGAATGGATGTGGCTGTGTTCCAATAAAACTTTATTTAAAAACTAAGCTGTAGCATGTATTTGGCCTCAGGTTATAGTTTGCTGACTCTTGGTCTTTCAAGTTCATATTGAAGATTTGCTTTGGCTGATTTATTCAGTCATTTATTCAGGCCCCTAAAAACTGAGTTCATTTAAGCTAAAAAGACCGGGAAGATCTTGTGTTTGTGCCAGCACCTGCTCCTCTAACAATGTCGCACCCTGCAGGTGGCCTTCATGGACAGCTCCCTTCCCCGGGGTGTGGAGTGCCCCGTGGGACCCGCTCCCCAGTGCTTTCATTTTGCTTACAAATGACTAAGCACTTCACTTTCTATCCTAATAAAACATTTCTTTGTTTTTCTTATTACTGGAAATTTTAAGACTGAAATACAACAAGAAGATGACTGCATCTTACAAAAGCTTCTAACAACTACAATAGGAGTCACCATGGCAACTTTTTTTTTTTTTTTTTTTGAGTGGGAGCTGATGAAGTAAAATAAAGTTTCATGCAGCAAATGGAGGTTTTGACTTTAGCTAGAAAAATGCCCTGAAATTTTACCAGAGGCAGAGGTGCTGTGAAAAAGGAAACAGACCTAAAAGGGTCTTATGACCAGGAACAAACCCAGGTAGCAGGTCAGTCAATTACCAGGCCAACTGTTCTGCAGCTTCAGGTGAGACAGCAAGTCTTTACTTCCCTCATTGTGCTTAATTGGTGGTGAACATGAGTAGTTCGTGATTAGTGTTTTATAGACTCACGGTCTCCTATTTCTGTCCTTGTTTGGATAGTACACTTGGATTGTATCATCTTGAAGACAGGATGTGGAAAAGGGCACTAGGCCTATTTGGATTGCCATTGGCAGTTGCTCTAAACTCTAAGACAGAATGGAAAAAAATAGCCTCAATTCTTGGACAACAATGTGATATGCTGGTAACATAAACCTTGGCTGTACTCTTGAGAGAGATCCGTGCCTCAGAATGGATTTCTAAGCCATTCCTTTGTCTCCTGGCACTTCACTCTGATCCCTTTGTTCTTCCCTCCCTCTTTATTCTTATTAAGAACTGAAGCAGAGCCAAGCCTGCAAAATAAGTAATAGATGATAAAGCTTCATTTACACAGAATACCTTAAAATGGTAACAACATGCAATAGTTTTAATGAAGCACCCATAGTTGTAAGGGTTTATTATCAAATTAATTGTAACATGGCATGCACTTAATAAAAATCATTAGTTATACAGTAGTGGACTAAGAATGATCACAATGGCTAATAAAATAATAATGAAATACATATCTCATTTGATTTGCCATGTAGTTGTCATTTTATAGATTAGAGGATTAAGGTTCAGAGTTTAATTCTGATCAAATGGAGCTACTAAGGAAAAAGAGCTGATAACTTGTGGAGTCAAACATTTTGGCAAGTCTGGCTTCTGATGACTGAGACATAATGGTTAGGCTCAGACCTCTGGGTTTGAATCCTGATTCTGTTACCCAACCTCTGTGTCTGCCTCAGAAGGTAGTAATTGTGTTTAGAGAACATTTAGAACTATGCTTGATGTATATACTACATTACTGTTTGTAAAATAAGTGAAAAAAACATATTGGTTCTAAGAAGTTGAATACATTAGCTGACCTTTGGAAATCTGCCAGATCTTTCTAAGCTTCATTTTCTATTTATCTGCAAAATGAAGATAATAAAGTACCTATATTATAGATGTTTTCAGGGCTAATTGAACTTAATGTAAAAGCATTAAGACAGTATCTGGGACTATTTAAAGACTCTATTTTTGTTAGCTCTTCAACTAGTCTAGATTCTCCAGAGAAACAAAACAAATAGGGCATACACATGTGCACACACACACACACATATGTAGACAAATTTGTTATGTGTATGCATATGTGTATGTATATATGGAGGCTGGGAATGAAGTCCAAAATCTGTAGTAAGCAAACAGGAGACCCAGGAGAGTGAATGGTGTAAATTCCAATCTGAGTTTGAATTCAAATGCAGATGCAGAAGACTGAGGTCTTATCTCACAGACTTTTATGCAGAGAGCATTTTTTTTTTCAGGCTTTTATTTTATTGAGGCCTTCAATGAGCACCATTCACAGGGAGAGAGTCATCTACTTTACTCAGTGTAACAATTCAAGTGTTAAATCTCATCCAGAAACACCCTCACAGACACAGTTGGAAATAATGTTTACAATGGACTGAATGTCCCCCTTTATTGAGATCCTAACCCCCCAAGGGGTGCTTTTAGGAGATGGGGCCTTTGGGAGGTGATTAGGCTATGAGGGGGACGCCTTCATGGGAGGGATTAGTGCCCTTATACAAAAGACCCTATTAAGGTCCCCTCTGTCATCTCTCCTTCTTTCTCCTTCATCTGTGCTAGACTTCCCTTTGTTCTATCAGTTAGTCACGCTCATCTGGACTTTCAGCCCTTTGCTGATGCTGCTCCTTTCTGTGGAGACCATTGTTTCCTCACTCCTAGTTAATTGCTTTTCCTCCTGTTCAAGTTAATCATCATTTATTCAAGAAGGGCTTCTATGACTCCCAGATGAGATTAGATCCTGAGATAGGCTCCAAGTGCACATTTTCCCCCTTTACAGCACCATCTTCCATGTAATTATTTTTCTTACTGTATTTTCTAGTAACTATCAATACTAAAAATTACATCAACTCATGAGGGGCAGGGCCATGTTCACTGATATTCTCACTTCTTATCACAGTGCCTGACACACAGTAGAGCCTCAATATTGCTGTATTTAATTGATGCATTCGTTGTAAGACACATCAGTATTTCATATACTCCTAGGAAGAAAAAAAGACTTCCAATTAAACTATGATATGATATCATTTAATACTTTTATTCTATATTTATTAGAAGATTTTGTTTATTATATATGCATAGGTTTTTATCATAAATTACTCTTGCACACATATGAAAAGAAAAAGTGAAATCAATTGGTTAGTATATTTCTTAAATATCTTCATATTCAGAATCAGATTCTTTTGATACATTTTATTTTTTATTGTGATAAGCTATAAATAACATAAATGTATTTTTTAACTGTTTTTAAGTGTAAAGTTCAATGGCATTATATATATTCACACTGGTGTAAGACTTATTGTGAAATTTATTTTTTAGCATTTCAGGTATTTTTCCCTGCCCCCACCTCTCAAATATCTTCTGTGTCATCAAGAGCTTGATAACAGCACATTAAAAAAAAAAGATTTTATTCATTATTTTTAGAGAGAGGGGAAGGGAGGGAGGAAGAAAGGGAGAGAAACATCAGTGTGTGCCTCCAGCTGGTGACCTGGCTGGAGACCTGGCTTGCAACCTAGTTATGTGTGCCCTGGCTGGGAATCGAACCAGTGACCTTTGGGTTCATAGGCTGGTGATCAATCCGCTGAGCTACATACATCAGCCAGAGCTCTGATATCAGCACATTTAAAAAAGATGATTGACTATTATCTCCAAGAATTTCTTACAAATCTCACACCCCATCCTTCAGTATTTCTATACACATGCCTAAGCAATGACAGCTCCATTGTGACTGCTCTTGGCTAAAGTGACTTTAAGATGCATTCCATTTCCAGAGATGTTAAAAGTGAAAGAAAAGTGAAACAACAAACATGGCATTTGCAAAGGAAATACTGTAAACTACACAGATACACGTAAGAAGTTACATGCAAATATATATGAGGTCTGCCCTGAAAGTATTGGCCCCACAGTCTGTCTTAATGATATTGACATTGGCTCAATACTTTTGGGACAGACCTCCAAAGAAGGTAGGTAAGTTATAATAACATTTTATGCTCAATATACCTGGCACAAATGAGAAATCTGCAGCTAATTGGTTATGGACAGGCCTCTGAGAGATTTAGAGGTCAAGGCAAGAGTGCTGCATCCTTTGTTTCCCTAGCTCCTGCCTTAGGGCTGGAGCAAGGATGAAGCTTTTTCACTTAACTGGAAGAAACTTGGCTCTCTCCTTCTTTTGAGAGTTGACACTGTTTTTCTTTGGCCTCCTGCCTTCTCACGGTAATACCTGTCTGAATTTATGCACAGTGGCTTAGGATGCTGATTCTGTTAAGGTTGAAGACACTATAAATTTTATCTAGTCAAATCCCTTTATTTTACAAGAGAATTTGACATCTGTATAGAGGTAAGAGACAACATATAGTCATGTCTGAACAGATATAAAGTGGAATAAAATGAGTAGATATTGCAGTGGAAGGTCATAGGTTAAGCACACAGGAAAGCCTAAACTCATGTAACATACACATATAGCATTACATTGTTTGAAAGCATCTATTTTAGGCTGAGTTGTACCCCCTCAAAATTCACATATTGAAGCTCTTGTATCTCAGAATGTAACTATATTTGGAACTGGCATCTCTAAAGAATAATTATGTTCAAAATGAGGTTATTAGGCAGACCCCAATCTAATCTGACTGCTGTTTTTTAAGAAGAGATTAAGACATACACCGAAAGACTCAAGGGGTACAGTAAAACAGTGAACATCTGTAAGCCAAGAAGAGAGGCTCCAGAGAAAGCCAGCCCAGGACCTTGATCTGGGACATCAAACCTTAACAACTGGTAGAAATTTCTATTGTTTAGGTCACCCTGCTTGAGGTTTTTAAAAAAATTTTGTTTCTTTTTTCTTTTTTTGACAGCTCAAGCAAAATAACATTTTAATGAGAGAAGAGGGGATTCAGAGAGGTAATTACAAACGAGTGAGGAAGAGCCCACTGGAATGTTCTTAATAATGTCTAGCAGGATTGGGTTATCAGATATCATTCTTCAAGGAATCTCAGGGGAAATGGAGGCCTCCCCTAAACCACAGCACTTTTCCTCCCAAGGACTCAAGAAAGACGCTTGCTAAAGGCATTGTTGTTAGCGAGGCTGGTGTGGAATTCCATTAGAGAACTCTGGTTTGCTGGCTCCAGGAACAGGACAGAGGCTTCTTTCCTTGCCCCAAATTCACATCCATTTTAACCTCCAGGTTGTTAGTTTGCTATGCAAGAGAAACTGGGCATTAAAGAGAAGAAAATGCCATTCTTGGCAGTTTCAGGATTTTTATTTATTGAGTAAATCTGAACTATTTGTGGTTCCTGATTAAGTCATCCATTTCATCAAGATTATAAAATCATTAGTACCTAAATACTAATTTTTTCTAATTACAAAACACATCTTTTGTATTTACTATAGACCTTTTCTTATTCCTTGTTCTTCTGCCTCCTTTTTCTTCCCTGCACTTTACCACCTCAGAAGTGAATTTAAATGCCTCTATTGTGTGTGGTCCTTCCACTTGGAATCTCCCATCCACTTGCCCTCACATGATGCCCTTCCCTCTTAACCATGCTCTGCATGTAGGTCTTTTGGCTTTGGAGGTGGTGGTCTTTCCCAGCTTTTTCTCCTGATTCTCATGAGAAGCCAGTTTCAGATGGATGCTCTTCTGTCCTGTATTGCATTTAACTAGCTTGTTGTTATACACTGAAAAAAATAGATCTATGCTTGGTGTGTTAAAATCAAGGCAGCGTATGAATTTCCTTTGATCTCACTCCCCAGCTACTTTAGTGTGTGCCCTGTTTGTTCAGTTTTCCTATAGGCATTAAAAGAGAGCAAGTTGTCACAGGGTTGTCATTTTGTTGCTGGAGGTTGGTGACATTTTACCTAGTGCAACATGAGGTTCAATCATGTGACATGGCTTCTCAAGCTCCTCCAACCCTACTTCCTTTTGGAACTATCCAAATCAGGGCACTAGATGGAAAACGTAATATCCAGAACATTCTACTCCTCTGGTTCTTTTTATGTATGTGCTTAAGGCCTGTTCCTACTTTCTGGCCATTTGCGTTCTCAGTGTTGTAGTCTCTGTATGGATATAGAAACAGAGCTACGATCCCAGAAGGAAGCGAATGCATGAGGTTGACAGCTTGCTTGCCCCACCAGAATGGAATCCATGCAGAGGCAGGGCTCATGCTCAATGTTTAAGTTGGTTCATATCCTTGTTCTGAGTGGAACAAAGATTGAGGAAATACATATATATTTTTTTCCATTATCTTGCTTTTGCAGAACAACAGATTTGTTTTCTCTCCAAAAGCAAAATATGTGGATAAGAGTTGTGTTTTGCAGTCCCATTTCATGATTTTGAATCTAGTTTTAGGGAGTTGTATGAGTTTTTATGTTTTGTTTTATTTTTTTCCTGACCTTTAAAGGGGCAGTCTATATTGTCATTTTACTTCTGACATATTCACAGTTATATGGAATACCCTAGGTACTTGATAAATAATCCATTTAAGTATTGGATGAAAGTCACCATTGTTATATTATTGGGTTATTAGGACAATGAGCTAGAAGAGATTTTAAATTAGGCTTCCCTATTAAAGAAGATTTCATTAAATTTTAGTGACAGTTTTATTTCCTTCTTACCTAGCAATATGGCTGTACTTATAATAAAGGCTAATGACTTGATTTGGAAATTTTGATGTACAAAAAATTATATTAAGATCAATCATTTATTCCACAAACATGTATTGAGTGACCATTTGTCCTGACACTGTACCAGCAAAGAATTTTTCCAGTCCCTGGGAAATACAGGTTTGGTGGTAGTTATGTAACTCATGAAGAACATGAGTTAAATATACAAATTTATTATTTTTTAAATTTATTCATTATTTTCAGAGAGAGGAAAAGGGAGGGAGGAAAAAAGGGAGAGAAGCATCAATATACGGTTTCCTTTCACCTGCCTCCAGCTACAGACCTGGCTGGAGACCTGGCTTACAACCCGGTTATGCGCCCTGGCTGGGAATCGAACTGGCAATCTTTGGGTTCGCAGGCTGGTGCTAATCCACTGAGCCACACCAGCCAGGGCTACAAATGCATTTTTATATTAAACATAATTAAAATGTATTGTGAGATGTAACATACTTATGTGACATGTGTAATGCTATACAGAAGGAGTGACATTTGAGTTTGAGAGAAAGCCATGAAGATTAAGCGTTATGATGGATGAAGACCTAAGAAAAGGAGCATTGCTGGGGAAAGTAGTAATACTCAGATTCTGGAATGGCCAGGGAATTCATGTAGTTAACTGTGATTTAAGAAAATAGGGTGCATGGTAACTGGAAGGGTTTGAAAATACAGTTAGCTGTGGGTCACCAAGGGCAAATTGGATTTCAAATACATGAATGATGCTAGGTTCAGAAGGGTCCATATGCCAAAGTAATAATGACTGGGAAAGACACTTGTGAGTGGCTGTGAGAAGTATACATGGGTAAGGGTTATATAATTTGAATAGCTTCCTACGAGGAAGTTGATTTAAAATAGCATTATATAGGTTAAAAGGGAAAGTGCTGAGATAATTGTTATGTACTATGGAAAGAGATGTGTGTGAGTGTGTGATCATAAGCACATCTGAGTTAGAGTGTGAACCACATAGCTGCTTCAGCCTGCCAGCATTTGTTTGGTATCCCTTAGAGTCAAGGCTTGAAACACTGGCTCAAATCCAAGACAGGAAAAGTACAGATAAAATTAAAGTATAATCTAAGAATGCTTGGAGAATGGAACAAAATGAACTACCAGTGACATTGTTGGGGAAGTATCATCCCAGATCTTTAAGGACTTTAAGCTTCCATCAGAGGAGTGATGTACTAAATGAATGCATAACCTTAAATATGAAGTAAATACAAAGATGGAAAACTCCTATTAAGTAAAGGGTTTATAGCAAGAGTGGGTTCAGGAAATCGGGATATTATGTTAAACTCATTAAGAATGATTTTTTTTTTTCAATTATAGTTGACATATACCGTTACATAGTTTTAGGTGTACAAAATAGTGTTTAGTTTGATAGTCTGTCTGAAAAAGTCCAACCTTTGTTAATATAACAAGAACAGTTTGCATGACATTGATGTAACTTGGCAGCCAGAAAGAATGGATTGGAATGAATATGCATGAACAATGATAACTTCATTATACTAGTCAGTAGGGGCAGTAGATGCCATTGAGTATACTCTGGCCATTGATTCAATGTGTCTGAGCCAATAGAGCAATGAATCTGCATCAGATTTTGTGTTAAGCTTGAGCATTTGTCTGCGGAAACTATTTGGATGATTCAGAAGGCCACAGCTATGGGCCACTGGTGATTGGCAGCTTCACCGTGACAAGCACCTGCTCATGCATCACATCTTGTGCAGAGATTTTGTCAAAATATCAAATCATCCTGATGACTCAGCCCCTCTTTAGCTCAGATTTGGTACCGTGTGACATTTGACTTTTCCTAAAACTAAATTCACCTTTGAAAGGAAAGAGATTTCAAATCATGGGTGAGATTCAGGAAGATACTACAGGACAGCTGATGGTAATTGGGAGAACTGTGTGAGGTCCCAAAATACCTCACTGCTGGGAGGCTGAAGCAGCTATATGGTTCATACTCTAACTCAGATGTGTTTATGATCACACACTCACACACATCTCTTTCCAAAGTGGACTGAGGCATCCTTGTCCTATGTACAGTGTTTCTTGTAGTTTGTGTCTTCTTCAATGAATGTCTCTATTTTTTATATTATATGGCTGGATACATACATACAGGGTGCATGGGATCAGTTGGCAATAACTTTGTATCTCCTTATTTCACAAAACTATGTTTCTAAGGTTATGATATAACATCATTGTTTCAGATATAAAATATTAAATTCTGAGAGCAACTGTCATGTGGAAGGAATACCATAATTTCTGGACCACATGCAGGGCGAACTGCTAAGGAAATTGAGGACTTTAATAACATCCCTTCATATATTGTTGACAATGTTGACAATGTAAAGAAGGTGTATGATGCTGATCCTGATGTCACCACACTAACAAGGAAAATGCACAAAGTATGCAAAGATTGCACAAATCCAGATATCGGGCCCAGAATCCAGGATCTCATTAATGAAGATCCAGGATGTTTACCTGGATGTTTTGAGAGTAGTTGTACCATGGATGAAGTCGCAAATGGATGTCATTTTATCTTCCAACAAGATGGTGCACCAGCACATAACACCAAAAAGGGGCAAGAATTTCTCATTGTCAATGTTCCTGAATTCTGGTCAAAGGAAATCTGGCTGCCTAGCTCGCCAGATGCAAATCCTTTAGACGATTATGTCTGCAGCATTTGTGAGAGAGCAGTTAATAAATAACTGCATTCCAATAAAGAGTCTGTTAAAGCTAAGATTGAAAGCATTCTGATGTCCATGGATAAATAAAAGTTAATGAAAGTATGCTCAGGATTCTGAAGTCAAATCGAGATTATTATTGCAGCCAATGGAGATATTTTGAACAATTAAAAAAAATAATGACTCTGTTTATGTATTTACATATAAGAATAAATTTATTTCAAAATATAATACTTTTGTGGTATGTTGTTTATTTCACTAAAATTCTGCCCATTAATCACGTGCACCCTGTATACATACATGGTGCTCCAGTCTTGGTGGGGGTGGAGGTGTGGGAGAGATGGGGATGAGGGAAGCTGGAGCTGTTTTTGTAACTAACAGATGTTTTCATTTGCCATCAAAAAGTAAACATAATTTAAAAAGCAACAAATAAAAATGGCAATGAGGCAAATGCCATCTTTTAGTTATGAATTAATAAATTAATATACTGATTTATTTCTGAGTTTCCTGATAACTTTGGCAAATTGGGAGATATACCAGGGTAGGAAAGAGTAGGTTTACAGTTGTTCATATGGAAAATAATACAATGATTAATACATAATAATGTAAGAATAAACTGTGTTTTGCTTACTCACAACTGTAAACCTACTTTTGCCTCACCTTTATATCATCTAGTTAGGAGAAATAATACCAGCTCTGCCAAGACAAACTTTGGTGGCAAAAAAAATTTTCATCCATTGTGTGATACAGAGAACAGATGGACAGTTGGTGGTGGTAGGGGGTGTAGGGCAGTTGGGGGCTTGGTGAAAAGATGAAGGGATTAAGCAAAATAAAAAGCCTCATAGGCAGACATCAGTATGCTGATTACCAGCAGGGTGGGAGAGGTAGAAGAGGGTATGGGGGATAAATGGTGATGGAAGATTTGATTTTGGGTGGTGAACACACAATACAATACACATAATAGAATTGTACGCTTGAAAACTATATAATTTTATTAACCAATGTCATTCTAATAAATTCAATAAAACTAAAAATAATAAAATAATACAAAATAAAAATGAATTTATGTGTGAGTCTTTATATAAAGGCTATGGAGAAGCATATCTTGGATGATTTCCATTAGGATTTTGCAAAGGACACATTTATGTTGTTCAAAATGGAGTTTTATGTACCTATTATCTATAAAACTTGAGGGAATGACATTAAAGTATCACTTGGGGGAGGCATTTCTACACACAAAAAAAATGAGTTAGATTCAGGAATATTGCTTCCTAGTGGTTTTCCTTGATGCTGACATTAAGTTTACAGAATCTAGGAGAGTGCTTAGTTAAGATATCCATATGTTATTTCTCTGAATTATCAGTTGCTTAAAATGGGCCATCCACAAATGCTCAGAGTTGACTTTTGGTATCTATCCATTAAGAACCTGGAGCAGAGTTATCGTTGAATGAATCTGATTTATTTGTTGAAAAGAGACGCATATGTTGAATTTCAGGAGTTGAGTTTTCTGTTGATGTTCATGTCCATCTGCTTCTGTGACATTTCTCCCTCTTGGCTTGTTACCACCCTGATACTATTTAATCTTGATTTTCCTTCTGCCCATCTTTTTTTTTTTTGCCCATCTTTTAAGCATTGGTGCTTTTCCATCATGTTATTCTCACTGTATAAACTCTTCCTGTCACAGTGTTTTCACTCTCTTTAACTACCATACAAATGCTATGCTCTCTCAAACTATACTTCCAGTTGGGATATCTGCCCTGCGATTCTGGCTTCACATTTCCACATGGAAGAATATATGCATGTATAGATGTTGCAAACTCTATGTCTTCAAAATTAAACTTATCAGATTCTATGTTTCTTATATTAGTACCATGATTTAATTGGTTATTTAAGGAGACATCCATCTGGGAATCATCTGAGATGTATTTTTTTTTGCTCATCTTTCATGTCTTACAATGCAGAATTCTGTCAATTTTCCCATTCTTCATTCTTTATAGTAATTGTCTTAGTTCAGGTACTAATAAAATTTAAGTTGAACTATATTAATACTTCTCCTGCTCCCCGCATACACACATACTAGACTGGAGCACCTTAACAGCATGGCTTTCTGTCTTATTTTTGTTTTTGTCACACTTATTTGTATTTGTTAAATGTTTATTGAATGAAATGTTTTCTGAATGAATGGGGCAAAGATGTGATTATATTATGAATATCCCTTTCTTTGTTTAAAAAAAAAAACAAACCAGGTTACAGGTTTGTTAATTCAGCAGAAGTTAAGATGCAGCTGGTTGGGGAGAAACGAAAGGAGAAAAGGAAAAAAATACCCCAAACAAAACAAAACAAAAAAAGATGCAGGGTGGCGTAATTACCTTTCCCCTGGGAGGGGCTTGCCTTTCGCAAGAACCATGGCTGCTGCAGTGATATACTGAGGTATATCACTGCACAAAACTCCCCACAGCCATTCCCTCACTTCTCTCCCTAATGCTTCCCGATCCAGACTTTCCTCGCATGACTCTAGCCTGCACCGCCTTTGCTTCTGCCGAGCTCAATTTGAGTGGCTATGAACTCAAACTCTCTGTTCGGGCCCTTTAAGCACAAATGGTAGCTGTGTCTCTAGCAGGTTCTGTCTATCCCAGCACACAGCCACCCCCTCCCCGCCTCACGGCCTGACACCACTGGGCCCTACGAGGGCCGCTGACCCAGGCACTGGCCCTGCGTCCAGCTGGCGACGCTGCTCTGTGGTCCCTGCTTCTCTCCTCCACAGAGAAGAGCCACAACTTCGACTGGTGCCCGTGGCCACAGGACCATTTCCTTTCCTGTCTCTGACCTTCCTATCGTGTCTCCAGCTGGTTTCTGGCTGTCCTTGGTTAACTCTCTTCCTCAGGTTGTCTTAGGTTATTTAGTTTGGGTGATTGTTCCCCTCTTTTGTTTCATTTCCTGCGTGGTTCTAGGAGGAGGTGTGGGACACATCCTCCTACCCTTCCCACCAGCTATGGCTCCCACCCCCTTATCTTCAAAGTTTCAGTTCAAGAACCTTGCCTGCTGTCTACTGAGTGATTCCAAAGTTGAGAACCTATAGACACATCTTACATTATCATAATTCTATAAAGTGTATTCACTGCCGAATCCAGCAGTGAGGTTTTCTTTTCTTAAATGGGTTTTTGGACAATTCTACAGAGGCTTTCTTCTCTTGGGCTTAAAACACCATAACCTCAGTATAATAGAGGAAGTTTATATCATTATATTTCAACAGAAAGTTACGTACAGGATGAAAATGACAGAACTGAGTGCACTTAAATCATTATAGCTTATACTTCCCTAAGAACTTTGGCTTACATAAAACTTTGTAATACCTTTTAGGGAATGATGGAAACCTACCTCCTGATGTCCGTGACAACAAACTGCGAATTGTAAATGGTTATTACTCCTGTCCATCACATTGGGATAAAAGAACTGGACAGGCTCCTCAAAGAAGAGATTCAGTTATCTACAGATCTTGGCCCTAGATGAATCAAAATTTTAAAATCCACCTTTTAAAAGTTAGAAGCAGAGTTAGTGAGCACAGAAAATCTCAGGCCTTTGAAACAAAGAATGGTATTCAAGTGATTACAGTTTGAGAATCCAATGTATGTAATAATTGATTATTAATTAATATTAATTGATTCCCAGCCAGGGCACATAACCAGGTTGCAAGCCAGGTCTCCAGCCAGGTCCGTAGCTGGAGGCAGGTGAAAGGCAACCATACATTGATGTCTCTCTCCCTCTCTGCCTCTCTCCTTTACCCTCTCTCTGAAAATAATAAAATCTATTTAAAAAATTAATATTAAGCTGAGTAGCAAATAAAAGGATTTTTTTCTGGAAATTTTTAGAGTAATGTTTGTACCTTAAGGGTGTGAACTTTTTATTGCTTTAGTTAAAATACCTTATTAATTAATTTGGCTTAGCAAAAAGAAGTGAATCTTTTCTTGTCTTTGGCCAAAACAATTTCCTAAAATAGATTAGGAGCAGGAAACATAATCCAGTGTCATTCAATTGTGTCACTTGAAGTATGCTATTCTAAGCATCAAAAGCACATATGTTCTTTTAGAAATAGTTTTGACTGTGTTTTTCCTTTCTTCCTGCATTAAAAAAACAACAAAGCAAAGTAAAAATGATCCGTTGCATCTTCCTTAAACTGTCTTACCTCTATAAGGTAGTACTTGGCTGAAATATATTTTAATTTCTTCAATGTTTATGGGAAACTTCTCCAGGATGTGGCTTCTATTCATGTTCAAACTTGTATAGCAAATTACCTATATTTATTAGCTTTCTTTTTTGTTCTTGTTTTGAAGTTATTGTTTTTCATGCTTGGTTTATTTGCTAGGTGTTGTACTAATTTCTAAACTTTGACATTGCCATTTTAGAATCAAGGGGATAACTGATGGAACCTAGACTCAGCTCATGTCTAACCCAGAACTCATCATTTATTTCACTCCTGTTCTCTGTACAAACTGTATGCCACTGGGACAATAAGCTATGTCACACGACTGGTAGTGTTCCATTTAATCACTTGAGCTCAGCTACCCATGTTAGTGGTAAGTCAAGAAAGCCCTCCATTTAAGTTCTATGTCTTATTTTCGGTACTAGACAATAAGCTCTTCCAGGGAATTAATGATCACTTATGAAGTATTTCCTTAATTCCTGTGCCTAAAATAATACCGTGGACTAGTAGGAGATAATAAAGCTATATTGTTGATGACAAAGATAATAGCTCCTAGCATTTGGATTTAATAGAGTATTTTAATTTCTGTTTCCTTCCCACATACATTGCTTACAGTTTCAACCTTTGAAAGCTTCCCACCCTTTTTTGTCCAGACAGTTTGACTTTAGTTGTTTACTTCACACTCTGAACCACCACAGAGTGAGAAGTTCAGCTATCAGAGCTTAAGAGTCTCTGTCCTTCTTTTGAAATAAAAATTGATGCTAATCTTACAGAGCAGGCCATATCATAATGGGATGGAGCTGAGACAGAGCTCATATTTCTAGAATGCCAAAGTGAAGTTCAATACTTTTCTGAACATAGTTTTTAGATAATAGAGAAATGAATTAAAAAGCTCATCTGTGCCTTTTCCAGTCTCCCAAATCATCTAAATTCTTCGAGGTAATTAAGGCATAGTGATGGGAACAGCAACACAGTGGCTGACAGTGTTGTTTTACTGGTTTTATTTGCTTTCACTTTGTATTTTTAGTTTTTATTTTTTAATTCAATTTATTGGGTGACATTAGTTAATAAGGTCATATAGGTTTCAAGTGTACATTTCTATGATACATTAATTGCAATATTGCATTGTGTACCCACCACCCAAAGTTAAAACATCATTTGTCACCAAAACTCGGCCCTCTTTATCCTGTACTATCTCCCATAGTGCTATGTCCATGAGTTTCAATTTTATATCCCATATACGAGTGAAACCATATGGTTCTTAGCTTTTCCTGATGGACTTGTTACACTTAACGTAATATTCTCAGGTCCACCCATGTTGTTGTAAATGACAGTATTTCATCTTTCCTTATGGCTAAGTACTATTCCATTGTATGTTTGTACCACATCTTCTCTACCCAGTTGTCTTTCAAAGGGCACTTTGGTTGTTTCCATGTCCTGGCCACTGAATAATGCTGCAATGAACGTTGGGGTACACATATTTCTGCAAATAAATATTTTCAAAATTTTCATGCAGATACCTAGAGGAGGGGTTGCTGGGTCACATGATAACTTTCTTCTGAATCTTTTGAGGAACCTTATACTGTTTTCCATAGTGGCTATTCCAGTTTACATTTCTACCTGCAGTGAATGAGGGTTCCCTTTCCTCCACAACCCCTCCAACACTTGTCTTGTTGGTAATAGCCATTCTGTCAAGTGTGTGGTGGTATCTCATTGCAGTTTTAATTTGCAGTTCCCTAATTGCTAGTAAAATTGAGCATTTTTTATTTATTTGGTGGTCATTTGTCTGTCTTAGGAGAAGTGTCTTTTCAGGTCCTCTGCCCATTTTTAAATCGAATTGTTTGCTTATTTGGTGTTAAATTGTATGAGTTCTTTACATATTTTTGGATATTAACCTCTTGTGGAAACTGTTTGCAATACCTTTTCCCATTTGGCTGGTTGCCTAATGTTTTTTTAAAAGATTTTATTTATTTAGTTTTGGAGAGAAGGGAAGGGAGGGAAAAAGAGAGGGAAACGTTAATGTGTAGTTGCCTCTTGTGTGCCCCCAACTGGGGACATGTGCCCCCAGCTGGGGACATGTGTCAGGACACACAGGCATGTGCCCTGACTGGGAATCCAATTGGAGACCTTTTGGTTTGCAGGCTGGCGTTTAATCCACTGAGCCACACCAGTCAGGGCCTTTTTGTTTTGTTCACAGCTTCCTTTACTTTGCAGAAGTTTTTAAATTTGATATATTCTCATTTTTGCTTTTACTTCCCTTGCCTTTGGGGTCAAATTCACAAAATATTCTCTACGACCAAGGTCCATACATTTAGTGCCTATGTTTCTTCTATGTAATTAATTGTTTCAAATTTTATATTTAGGTCATTGATCCATTTTGAGTTAATTTTTGTACATGGGGATAAAATATAGCCTAATTTCATTGTATTGCATGTGGCTTTTCAATTTTCCCCACAACATTTATTGAAGAGGCATTCTTTTTTCCATTGCGTGTTTTTGGCTCCTTTGTCAAAATATTTTTGCTTATATGCATATGGTTTTGTTTCTGGGCTCTCGGTTCTGTTCCATTGATTCGTGTGTTTGTTTTTCTAACACCATGCTGTTTTGATTATCATTGTTTTATAGTGTGTATATATATGTGTGTATATATATATATATATATATCTCCAGATTGCTTTGGCTATTCAGGGTCTTTTGTGGTTGCATAC
The DNA here is from genome assembly GCA_004026585.1 of Noctilio leporinus. Classification (NCBI taxonomy): domain Eukaryota; kingdom Metazoa; phylum Chordata; class Mammalia; order Chiroptera; family Noctilionidae; genus Noctilio; species Noctilio leporinus. Next base: position 213,233 of record PVIW01001667.1, on the reverse strand, counting down.
AAAGATGATGATTTTTTTTTTTTTGTTCTATTTCTTTAAAAATGTAATTGGAATTTTTATGAGGATTGCATTAAATCTGTATATTGTTTTGAGCACTATGGGCATTTTAACTTAGTTGAGTCTTCCAATCTATGAAAATGGAATATTTTCTATTTCATTGTCTCTTTTTCAACCTCTTTTAAAAAAGCTTTATAGTTTTCAGTTCATAGGTCCTTTACATTCTTCGTTAAATGTATCCCTAGGTATTTTATTCTTTTGGTTGCAATGCAAAAGGAGTTTATTTTTTCTATTTCTTTTTCCCCTGAAACTTTATGCATTTGTTTATTGTTTCTAATAGTTTCTTGGTGAACATTATGATTTTCAATATAAAGAATTATGTCATCTGCAAAAAGTGATAGTTTCACGACTTCATACCACATTTGGATGCCTTTATTTCTTTCTCTTCTTTGATTGCTCTAGCTAGGACTTCCAGCACTATGTTGAATAAGAGTGGTGAGAGTGGACATCCTTGTTTTGTCCCTGAGTTTAAAGGAAAATCTTTTAGTTTTTTACCATTGGGTATGATATTACCCAGTATATATTTTAAAGATTTTATTTATTATTTTTAGAGGGAGGGGAAGGAAGAGAGGGAGAGAGGGAGAGAGACATCAATGTATGGTTGCATTTCACCTGCCTCCAGCTACAGACCTGGCTGGAGACCTGGCTGGAGACCTGGCTGGAGACCTGGCTTGTAACCTGATTATGTGCCTTGGCTGGGAATCCTAACTAGTGACCTTTGGGTTCACAGGCCAGTGCCTTAGCCACTGTGCCACCGGCCAGGGCATATTACCTAATATTAACCAAGCGTTTGTCATTTATGATCTTTATTATGTTGAGATACTTCCCTTCTATAACTGTATTATTGAGCATTTAAATCAAATGGATGTTGCATTTTATTAAATGCTTTTTATTCATCTCTTGATAATATTATATAATTTTATTCTTTGTTTTGTTAATGTAAACCTTGCAGAGTACCAACATTTACAGTTTAAATTCACACAATACAAGCAAGAGAAACCCTCTGTGAATATATTGCCAGCACAGCAAAGAAGCTGTGCTTTTTGTCAGAATGCACACACACAGGCTTGTTAATATTTGTGATCAAGGAAGTGCATGAATATCATAAACATATAATACTGGAGATGGCCAGTTAAGACATGACCCTAAATTTAAATGCACAGGTTAGGTTTTATACCTTAAAACATTGCAAACATTATTTGATTTGTGCTTAAGTTGAGATGATTGCAGCTCACATTTGGTCAACAAAATAAGTATGTTTACAAAAATCAAGCAAATCCATATTTTAAAAAAGTTCTCTCATACTTAACTTCCCATGGTTTTCCTCCTCATTATCAAAACACAGCCCCCAACAATAGTGATAATCAAGATATCTAGTCATAGGTGTGGCACGGGGCATTAACTTATAAGAAGAGAGAACCTGAAAAGAACAAGACTCATATGATGTTATATGTGGAATAAAAGACAGAACACAACAAACCAAACAAACAAGGATAGACCAGAGTGTGGTGGTTACCAGAGAGGAAGGGGAGTTGGGTGAAAATGAAGAGGGTACAGGGGTCAAATATATGATGATAGAAGGAAACTAGACTTTGGGCGGTGATCACACCATACAACAGGCAGCTGAGAAGGAAAGAATTGTACACTTGAACTTACATAATCTTATGAACCAATGTTACCCCAATATATTTAATAAATTAACAAAGAAGAAAAAAGTTCAAGAAAGGGATTAAAAAAAATGGACTCACTTTTGCCAGGCATTAACCCTTTAGATGCCAGATTTTAGAGAGATCTGAGTTCCAAGGGGAGGGACCAGGAGGATTGTGGAGGGGGCCACTTAGGGAGAGAGTCAACTCAGAATTGCAGCTATTTATCAATGGTACTAAAACATTTCAATATTTTAATAGCTTACCAGACATGTTAACCTTGATAAAAGCTCATTTATATAAACAGGTGGTGCTAGAATTATGATGCTTAGAAATATAAAATATTCTAATTTAGTGGTAGAATAGAATAGTTTAGAAATTCACCTAGTTAATGGAAAAGGATCTCAGGCTTGGCAATTAATCTTGACTGTAAATACAAGTAGTCCTAATGCTGATTGTCACTGATATACATGGAAGAAAAATGTTCATTTCTTGTGTCCCCAGTATATTGCAATCTCATTTAATTATCTCAGTAACCCTGTAGGAACACATATTAGTTTGCTAGGGCTACTGTAACAAAATACCACAGACAGATTAGCTTAAGCATCAAGAATTATTTACTACAATTCTGAAGGCAAGAAATTCAACTTTAAGGTGTCAAAGGTTGCCCCATTCTGAGGCTTCATTCTTTAGGTTGTAGATGGTTGTCTTCTCTCTGTGTCTTCATGTGGTCTCTCTCTCTCTCTCTCTCTCTCTCTCTCTCTCTCTCTCTCTCTCTCTCTCTCTCTCTCTCCCCCGCCCCTCCTAATGTCCTGTTCTTACAAGCCAGTCATATTAGATTAGGGCCTACCCTAATGACCTCATCTGATCTTAATTATCACTAACAAATCCTATCTTTAAATTTAGTTACCTTCTGAAGAGGTATTGGGGGTTAGGAGTTCAACATATGAATTGGGGGGAAGGGCGCTGAAGCACAATTCAGCCCATAAAAGGAAATTGGTAATATAACCCTTCCTTTGGGAAAGAAAAACACATATAAAACATTTTGTAAAGTCAATTTTATTAAGGTATAGTTTGCATATAAAAATATATCCACATTCAATGTTTGGCTTGAATATTAACAAATATGTAAACCATGCAACCAACAGTATAATCAAACTACAGAAATTTTCATCATCTCAAAAAATTCCCTTATGCTTCTTTCCTGGCACTTCCATTTCATCTCTGGCTCAAGACAGTCACTTGTCTGATTTCTTTTCTAGTGGTTTATATAAGTGGAGTAATAAAATATGCAGTCCACTGTGTCTGGCTTCTTTTTGGTAGCAAAATGCATAATATTTTGAGAGTCATCCATTTTTTTAGGGCGGATTAGTAGTTCCATTTTATTGCTGAGCAGTATTCCTTTCCATGACTATACCATAGATTTTGGCTAGAGTTAATATGAACATTTGGTCATAGATATGTGTATAGCCCAGACATATGCATTTTAAAAAATTTTATTTTTAGAAAGAGGGAAAGAAAGGAAAGGAATATCGGTGTAAGAGAAAAATATAAATTGGTTGCCTCTCCTAAGTGCCCTGACCAGGGACCAAACAAAACCAAGGCATGTGCCTTAACCAGGAATTGAACTGGCAACCTTTCATTTTGTGGGAAGATGCCCAACCAACTGATCCACACCAGTCAGGGCAGGGCATATATTTTTATTTATCTTAGGTAAATATAAAAGTGGAGGTACTGTATCACATGAGAAGTATGCATTTAAAATTTTTAACTTTTTTCAAGAAGAATTTGCTAAGTTGTTTTCCAAATGTTTGTATGATTTTACATTCCTACTAGCAATGTTCTAGTTTCTCCATATTCTCACCAAAAGTTTGTATTACTGGACTTCATCATTTTAGCCATTCCTGTGTATATGAAGTGGATATGTAGTCTCATTGTGGTTTTTAAATTTGCATTTTCTGGATGACTAATATCTTCTTTTCTGAATTGTCTTTTCAATTATGTTTTTTATTTTTTAGTGGATTAACTTCTTAATTTTTTGTTTTTTTTTTTTTAGTTCTTTACATGTCTCACATGTAAACCACTATCAGAGACCTATACAATGTAAATATTTTCTTGTATTTTTTGTCTTGCATCATCAGTTTACTATACTCCTTCAAAGAACAGAATTTCTAGTTTTGATAAAGTTCAACTTTTTTTTTTGGTTGGCTTTTTAGTCCTAGTTAGAAAATCTTTACTGACTCAAAAGAAGGCAAATGTTATACAGCTGGATTTCAAGCTCTTTTTGCATGTGGTATAAAGTGTTGAGCTTCATTTTTCTGCACATGTATCTATTTTAGAGCCATTTGTTGAGAAGACTACTTTTCTCCTGAAATTACCTGGCATCCTTGTCAAAGAGAAGTTGATCATATATATACATGTATATAGTGGATAAACAACATTTGCTGTTTAATATATTTTATTCCATTGGTTAAATTATGTTTTTAGGTCATTATTGCACTTTCTTGATTATTGTAACTTTAAGGTAAGCCTCAATCTAGTAGTCTGAGTCCTTCAACTTAAAAATGCTTCAGCTATTATGTTTGTCTTATTTCCATACAAATATTGGGATCATCAATTTCTACAAAGAGGAAACTGGATTTGGACTGGAATTGTGATAGGTCTATAACAATTTAAGTAGAACTGACATAATAATATTAAGTTTTTGAATCTATGATCTGGTGTTCTTTAATTTCTTTCATCTTAAAATGTACAAGGTGTGTACATATATTGTAAAATTTATCCCTAAGAATTTTATATTTGATGGCATTTTTTTGTAAATGGTATGCTTTTTCATTCTCATTTTTTTACTAGTAAGTAAAAGAAATCAGTCTGCAACCACAAAAAAATCAATGATTAATTCTAGCCACCTTTTTATAGGTATTATGAGATTTATACATAATTCTGTCATCTTCCTTTCCAATTTATGTGTGACTTTAATATCTTTGCATAATGCATTTGATAGGACCTTCCTCGCCTGCCACCCAAATTCAATGTTGATTAGAAGTGACAAAAGCGAATATATTTACTTTATTTCTAATTTTAGAGAAAAGTATTTTATTTCCCTCATTTATGCAAAAGTTAGCTGTAGGCTTTCCATAAATTTGCAGTATCAAATTGAGGAAGTTCCCTTTTAACTCTAGTTTAATGAGAGATTTTATCATAGATAAATATTGAATTTTGTCAAATGTTTTTCTATACTAAGATAGGCATAGGAGTTTTCTTCTGTATTTTGTTAATATGTTGAATTACAATGACTGATTTTCAAATGTTAGACCACTTAAGATTCCTGGGATAAATCTCACTTTTTGAAAAAATAATTTTGTTTATATTTTAAAGATTTTTATTTCCCTTAGGAACTGGGCCTTACAGGAGGAGGTGAGGGGTGGGGAGAGTGAGCAAGCTGGTCCCTAGTGCCAAAAGGGTTGGGAACCACTGCCCTAGGGGTATTTATTTTTTTTTACTTTAATTTTTTATTTTTTCAATTACAGTTGGCATACAATATTATATTAGTTTCAGGTGTACTACATAGTGATTAAACATTATATAACTTACTAAGTTATTATCCCCCAAAATCTCATACCTATCTGATACCATGCATAGTTATTACAATATTATTTACTATATTCTGTAGGCTGTATTTTACATCCCCATGACTATTCTTTAACCACCAATGCGTACTTCTTATTCCTGTCATCTTTTCTCACTCTTTCCCCAACACTTCTCCCATCTGGCAACTGTCAAATTGTTCTCTGTATCTTTGAGTATGTTTCTGTTCTGCTTGTTCATTTATATAATTTTTGAAATCAGTTGTTAATAGAAGTGCATTTATTGCCATTTTATTATTCATGTTTTTGATCTTTCTTCTTAAATATGATCTTTGAATATCTCATGTAATGCTAGTTTGGTGGAGATGAACTCCTTTAGCTTTTTCTTGTCGGGGAAGCTCTTCATCTGTCCTTCAGTTTAAATGATAGCCTTGATGGGTAGAGTAATCTTAGTTGCAGGTCCTTGCTTTTCATCACTTTGCATATTGCTTGCCTATCCCTTCTAGCCTGAAAAGTTTCTGTTTAGAAATCAGCTGACAGTCTTATATAAGCTTTCTTATAGATAACTAATTGCTTTTCTCCTACTGCTTTTAAGATTATCAGTATTTTTTTTTTCTTTTTGCTGTTCTAGTTGGGTATTAAAAAAAAAAAAAAAAAAACTTCCAAATGTTTTATTTGATCCTTTGCTTCATTTACTCCATTGTCTGTATTCTTCATTTCAGTTAATGTATTCTTCATTTCTGATTATTTTAAAAAATGTTTCCTAGTTTTGTTTTTGTTTCCTATCTCTTTGTTGATGTTCTCATTAAGTTCATCTACTCTTCTAATTTTGTTGAGCATCATTATAACTGATGTTTTGAACTCTGCATCTAGTGAAATAGATTTCCTGTCTCAATTTTATTTAGTTCTTTTTCTGGAGTTTTGGGACGTGTTTCCTTGGTTCCTCATTCTGGTAGCTTCCCTGTGTTTGTTTCTATGTAATAGGTAGAGCTGCTATATCTCCTGGGCTTAATAGGGTGGCCTTATATAGTAGGTGTCCTGTAGGGTCCACGGCACAGCCTCCCCAGTCACCCAAGCTGGCACTGCAGGTGTGCCCTCATTCCCGTACCACCACGTGTTATAATTGAGCCTTGATTGCTGTTGGCACATAGCAACCCCCATGCCAATCAGATATAAGGATTGGCTGCAACCACTGTGGTTGGAGGATTTGCTGCGCAGGATTTCTTCAGTGAGTCTGTGGTGCCTGCTGAGTCCTCTCCTTGAACGTGTGGCTTGTGGAAGTGGTTGGGTAGTGCTTCGATGTGGTCTGAATGTATCCATCAGGTGCATTGGCATTGAGGCCTCCTGGGAGGTACAGGCCAAGTTTATCTGCTGCCTGTGTTCTTCTCAGGGCCACCCAACATGAACTACAAAGCAATCTGCAGGTAGTTGATACTTGTGCTGAGCCTGGAGGTGCCCAGGAGGCCAAGCTTAAAATCAAGGCTAGCTGTCACTAGTGCTGGGCCTGGGGCCACTTAGGAAGAGGTTAAGTACATGCCAAGTCTACATGCTTCTTGTTTGAGAGGTTTAGGAGAGTTTGAAGCATGAGTCAAGACAAGCCATTTGTATGGAAAAGCCACCAGAAATAGCTTGGGTGGGATGGGGTTCAGGGAATCACCAATGCAGGGAAACAGTGATAGTCAAATTGATAGAGACACAGATATGGTGCCCACTTTCCACCCCTGTGAGGGGAGGGCTCAGAAAAGAAACAATGGCCTCAGCAAGCATTTCTGTCTAGGAGGAAGCTGCACCCCACCTCCCTACCAGCTCTCACCCTGAAGCCAGACAATTCAGTTCTTCTCTGTATGTCTCTGGTGCCTTTTGTGCTATTTCCCCAGTGCTGGAGCTCAGAGTGAGTCCAAGTAACTCCATGTGCAGGCCCTTTAAGAGGAACACTTGGGATTCCAGCAGCTCTCTGTCTTACTCAACCACAACCCCACCTGATTTTTATAGCCAGAAGTTATGGGACTTTTCTTCTTGGCATAGAATTCTGGGATAGGGGTGGTGGTGGTCTGGTTTGAGGCTGAGACCCCTCACTCTTCAGGGGAAACTCCACAGCTGACATTTCCCTCCTGATTTTTATCTGCCACATGTAGATATAGGACCAGTTCATTTTGTGTCTGCCCCAGTGGGTGTGGGATGAGCTGCTTCTGCATCTCTGCCCCTCCTACCAGCTATGATATGGTTTCTTCTTTATGTCGCTAGTTGTAGAACTTTTCTGTGCAGCTAGATTTCAGGCATTTCTGAATAATGGTTGGTCTGTAGTTTAGTTGTAATTCTGATGTGGTTGTAGGAAGATTTCAGTATGGTGTTTACCCACAGTGCCATCTTGACCGAAGCACCCTCTAGTGTTACTTTAGCACAAATAACTAAAGGTGTGAATCTTCTCAATTCATTCGTCAGTGATCAGTGCAAATTTTCCACAATGGTTGATCAGACCTTGAATGTCCATCTGCCCTGTATAATATCTAGAAATTTTCAGCATACAACTCCTCAGTAATTCTTTGACTGGTCTCATGAAATTTAACCCAAAGTGTATATATAGGTTACCAACCCATTAACAGATACAAAGTTAAAGTCACCAGGTTTTTTGAGTTTTCATTTTTCAACATAGCTCCTTCCTATCTGGTATTCTGCTCCACAAAGTCCAGCTATTATACCTTATTCTCTTTTCTCCAATCTATGCCTTTTCAACACTGTGTGATTAGCAGGTTCTACTTAGGGGTCCTCTTCTGTGCAGCTGATCTGAAATGTGTCAAAGTTGGGCATTCATGGATATTACAGTTTTGTTCTCTTTCCTCCTGGATCACAGTCCAACTCTGCCTTTGTACACTGTCTGAAACAGTTTTATAATTGTTTATAGTGGGATGATTAATGGGAACCCTGTTTTTAACTATGGCCAGGAACATGATGCTCTAACACCTTTCATAGATAAGTAAACTGAGGTTAGGAAGACTAAGTAGTGTAGTGATGAAGAAAAGGGACTTGGGGTTTAGGTTGGAATTCAAATTTTCACTGTTTAATAGTTGTACAACCTTGGGTATCTTATTTAGCTTTTTGTCTTGGTTTTACATCTTTAAGATGGATATACCTGTGATGATGATGGTGATTACGGTAACAATAATAATAAAACTAAGAACGTAATCTTGGGAAACACCTCTTACCATTATTTTGATGATTAATCAAGATCATGAACGTGAGGTTTTTAGCACAGAGCTTGGCACACAGTGAGTCTTGGATATGATGTGAGCTAACTAACAATATTTTCCATGATCACTTTTGGTAGAATTCTGCCTCCAAGTTCAGGAGTGAAATATTGATGGACAAGAGAGGTGTTTTTCCATTACTTATCAAAGCTGAGTTTCCTTTAAAAAGCATTCAGAACAGGAAGTAGGTATATTCAGACCCCTTAGAGCAATGACAAAGTATACTCATTTAATGGAACGTAAAAAGTCTTGTTTGTGCTCATAGGAAAATTTCTAAGGGAAGACCTCTGGGTAATCCATCACAAGTTCTCAGTTCAGGATACCTATTACTTAATTAATCACAATGATGAATATCTTTAATATTAGGGAAAAATTAAGTTTCACAGTCTTGAGATTATCATTCCTCAACATACAACTTTTAAAAGACATCCCCAGTTTTCTTTTTAGGGCCTCATAAAAGCTTGACTAGAGCATAAATAGAGCTCAGGTGGGAAAAATCAGGGAAAGCTAGCAAGGTCATTGTTGGAAATGCTCAGATGTCCTGAGTTGATCCCCCTGAACTTAAGTATGGTAGGTACACAAGAAATAAAACACAGGTTTGTCAGAAATGTAATGGAATATTTCAGCTCAGCAAGGGGAATTCAGAAGTCTTTTTCTGCTTGCTGCTCATAGCCAGAGCATCAGCCAACAATATCCTCTTGCTCTCAGGTAACAATGGTGCCAGTTGATTAGCTCTTGTTTATATTTTGACTATTGATAGACAAATTATATTCATACTGTCATGCAGTTTGCCTTTTATCTAAGTACAGCCATTCTTTTTCTGTAGTGACATTTGAATTGTATAACAGAATAAAAAGCTTGTAACAAGTGAGGCATAAAAGTAGACAATTTAAATCAGATAGTTTTAAAAAAATCTGATTAATGATTATATTGGCCTTATAATTTCCCTATTTCAATAGAAGTTTAAGTTGATTTATAAAAATTCTGACATTACCTCTTGAGATTGATGATATGAAATGCTATGAATATCTTTGCCAATTCCTCAGTCCTCTTATCACTTTGACTTTTTAAAGATTTAATGCTGGAGTTGTTAGTGTAAAGAATATTCTTTATGTACAATTCTTGAACCAGAATGAATTTTATTCTTTCCTGACCATTAAAAGCCTTTCCTTTCTCCAATCTTGCAAATTCTTCCAACTTCTCATGAAAAGTCAAGAAAATATTTTTTCTAGACATCAGGATAAAATCACTTGCAATGATGTCAGTTGAAGAAGACTTTGATTCTTTGCAGTACATTATGTTTAACAAGGCTTCTGCTGAGAAGCTCAGTAAAGCATCCTAGGGGTACTGGAATATTTTTCTTCTGAAGACAAATGCCCATGATTGGCATGTGCTGACCACTGCCACACCAGTTTAAAAAACATGTGGGTTAGAGTTAACAGAGATGAAGCATCGCTCACAGGAAAGCATGTGTTTTGGAGATCCTTGACCTTTTCTCTACCCTTTTACTTTCCCTTTCCCTTCTAGTTCTTTATTTTTCTTCCCAAAGAAATAGAAAGAGACACCAGTTAGAAATATAGATATGCTTTCTTGGTGTTTTGGTGTCCAGACAGCAGGAAGCTAAAAACAAGATGATTGTTCATATAAGCCTTAAAGCTGAAAGTTTTCAAATATGTTGCAACAAAAGGAATTTAAAAGGCAGTTTTACATACAGCATTCTGTCTCTACTACATTGCCCTCACATCACTCAGATGACTTAGCATCAAAATCAGTTTAGGTAATCATAAACGTTAAAGAGCTGCCACTGGCTGCTGATTAGTTTCAAAGCTTTCCACGAACTTCAACCAACATGACATTTGATTGCATGTATCCAAGAACTAGTCAAGATTGATCAGTCAGCTTTCCACAGAAGAAAGTGCTCCTGATAAAGTGGCAGACACACACACACACACACACACACACATATATATATACACACACACACATATGTATATATATGTGTGTATATATATGTATATGTATACATATACATATACATGTATATGTATATGTATATATATATGTATGTGTGTGTGTGTATATATATATATTTAAGGAAAGGGATACACTGAAGAATTGAAGAATAATATTACAATGATATATTTATGAAGTGTTCATTTCTACAAACTAGAGATTTAAAAATAATTGCTAGGAAAAATCATTACATTTCTAAAAGGAATAAAAATGCACAGATAGTATTGACTAAAAGGATTATGAAAAACTCAATCCTGTTTATCTTCTTAATGAATGCAGTACAGAGTGTCATAAATGCCCTTATATCCTTGTTACATGGCATGAATTACAAATAGAAAGGCCAAAGAAATGGTATGACTTACCTCTAATTGTCTGATTTGTGAATCCTTTGTCCCTTTCTCACTTATTGCAGATGCCTTTCATTGCAGAGTTCTTATAATCTAATAACCCTTCCAAAATATTCCAAAAGTATGGAAGATAAATACCATTGCCATTTTCACAGTCACATTATGATATTTTAGCATGTTGAATACAGTGATCATTTGTTATAAGTAACACATGAAAATATGAATAAAATATCTTTATGTACAATGTGGCACATCATGATTTCTATCTAATATTTAATAATGTACTTGCAAAATTTCCCTGCATTAACATGGTGAAAAACAATAAATACAAACACTAGGTAATAGAAGAACACTAAGAAAGGAGGAAAGTCTCTGTGGACAAAAACTCTCAGCTCTGGAAACTTGCAACTCAAGGCTAGGTTGTAACATCAATGAACTCACGTGCCTGGGCTCTCAGGTGAACTGCTCACAAACACCTTTCCTCAAATTTGTCTCCGGAGAATGTTCTTATAAAATGTACAACTGTGCCTTGTTCTGTCTCAAAGGACAGGGGATACCCAGAATTTTCTTGGTGCTATCAGATTATTGCATGCTTTCTGACTGCCACTTTGTTGGGACAGGTGATGGGTGTAGATTGGCGAGCAGGATCGGAAGGCAGGATTAATTCCACAAGGCTTTCTTTTGTTCTATTCCCAGACCATAGAAGCTGAAGATTAAGCCTATAGGGGAAAAGAAAAGTTCAGATTCCAATAAAATGAAGTGGAGATGTTGGGAGAGACCGTGTTAATGACTAGCTGAATTTTTCCACCCAGTAGAGTCACTTGAATCTGTCACAAGCACTTCAAGCAAATACCTGGAAGAAAAACCACTATACTGCCTCCCAAACCTGTCTCCTGTCACTCTGTAATTCCCATCTCTGCCATTACCTCCATGATCCATCCAGATACTCATGCAAGAAGTATGGATGTCATCCATGGTCCTATTTTTCCTCATTTCCCATGGAATCAATCACCACCTCTGGAGAATTTTATTTGATAGACATTTCTCTAGTCCATTCTCCCTCTTCACCTCCATGTCTACTGTCCCTGCAGGTATGGTAAAGCCCTTGGCCTTTTCCTAGAAAATACTGCATTAGTCTTCTGACTTCTTTGCTTACTGTCTCACTCCCTTCAAATTAATTTTTCTCAGTCAATATTAGCGATGTGTCTCAAGCACAAATCTCATCATATTTCTCTCCTGATTAAACCTCTCCCCTATGGCACACAATTCAAGGTTTGTTGCTTGGGATGACATGTGAGTAATTAAGAAATTTTCTGTCAACTTTTACTCTTCTTCTAGTAAGCATGGAGAAGAACGCAGTGGAAACTCTCCACTTCTTCACAGGAAACAGGAAGGACAGTGAGAAATGTGGTTGATTACTTATTTTTAAAGCAGGGCAGAAACAACTGTTTGTTGGCCCAAAGCAAAGCAGGAGATGGAGGCTTCTGTGTCTCTAGTGGGAAAGGGGTAGTGGCCTGACTTGGCAGGGGTTCAATGTTGTCTGCTACTGTGGCAGTGCTGGGGGTTTGCTAGGGGTCTGGAAGAGGATGGTGGGCATGGAGGTGGCAGTGGTCCTGGGGAAAGGACCATCACCCTATTCTTTTGTGGCACAATTGGCAGGGGCAGATCTTTGGTAGGGATGATTGCACTGTTGCCTTGTATGGGAAAAAGCTGCCCACTGGCTACCATGCCTTGGGGGGGGGGGGCAGTTTGAAGAGCAGAGGGTGACCAAGGCTCTATGTCAACTTTGTAAAGAACTGTAGAACAGGGTATTTCTGATGCTCTCCCAGAGCATCTGCCACTGTCAGAAGGTCCAGCACAGGCCAGGGCATGGTGTGGTTCTAGGAGGAGCACAGTGATTATGAGGATCACTGTGGGACAGACCCTCCCTCTCAAATTTTCAACTGAATTCCTGGATGTGCTGGAGACCCAAGTCTGGAGGAACTCCCCAAGTGAATATGACCACTTGATGGCATAATGAAGGAAGAAAGAATCTGATTTTATTCTGCTTAGAAAAAGAAGGCATTTTATTCTATCCCATGAAGAGTTTGTGATTCACTGTGGTAAACAGAACTTCCTATGATCTGGTGCCTCTGCTCCAGCCTCTCTTCTCCACCCTCTGGAATTGAACTCTATTCTGTAGGTGAGTGCTTTCCAAGCTCTCTATGGTGAAGAACTATATATATTTTTAATTTTTAATCAGTTGCCGACTGATTTTAAAAAATACAACATAAATGGAATGTTGCAGTAATACCAGATTGCTCTAATAATTTTAAAAAATACTTGCCCTGAGTTTCTGTTCTTAATCTCATTGTGGAACAGGATCAATGGTTCACTGACCCAACAACAGATGTGTACAGTGCAGCTCTAGGCTAACCAATTATTCATGATTTATTTCATACACCATTAAGTTTTACAGTTCTTTGCATTAGTACATGTTGTTCTCTGTCCCTAGAAAAACCTAGGTTACTTCCCCCCTGCCCTTATTCTGTAAGTCTCAGATCGAATACCAGCTTCTCTAAAAAATTTGCCATTATACTTCAAAGTGCCATGCCTACCTTTCCATACCAGTATATTATTTACCATATTATATTAAAGTGATATTCTTTATTTTTCTTTTTCTCCACTTCCATGAGATCCTTGAGGACATCAGCTATATTTTGTCCCTTTATACCTGGCTGAGTACTTGGCAAGGAGTAAGATCTCTGTCACTTTTTGTTCAACTGAAACATGCTTCTCCATATGTGAGTTTCCAAGTGAAGTCAAGAGTTTGCAGCATAGATCAGCTAGGTAAACATCTGGATTTATGTCAGTAGGATAATGCTCATGGTTAATGCTGTACTGGCCATTTTTTCAAAGATCAGCAACCAATATAAGAATAAACAGAAGTTTTTATCTGAGTATATTCTTTAATGATAATCTTTCCCAAGAAAAATATCTTGCTTCATTAATGATTTCTTTTTGTTGGTCAATGATTTGACTAACCAATGCCTTCTCTCTAGCATTATAATCTCTCAAAATTTCTGGTATGTCAGCTTCAATAATAATAATACAGAACTTTGTAGTTACTCAATCTCTTACAACCCTAAAATTTCATAAATTTGTGATTCATACAAAGAATAAATGATCACTTTCATAATAAGGTACCATGACAGATCCTTAAGAAATACTGACAACACTTTATAAGCAAAGAAGCACAATGGTCTTAGAAGAAAAGATTGTTTTATCCTTATTAATAGATGCGGAAACCAGTGCAAAGATTAGCCTAATTTATACTTTTAAATGCACTATATGAAACAATTTGCTTTACCAGTGTGATTTTTTAAATTACAAAAAAAAAAAGTCCCTCAAGTAAATTGAAGGTTGTAATTCTTTTGGTCTTGATTCACATTTTTGATTAGTAGTATAGGAACTCCTCTATGTAATTTTATGTTACCATTTATCTTCCTTCCTCCATAAGTTATCTGTTCATAGTTTTTGCTTGCTTTCCTATTTCCCAACATGTACATATTTCTATATGGGTAGAATATTAATTAATGGGTATCAAATACAAAAAAAATTGTATTTTTTTGTCTTATAATTTTCTTTACAATGTTTCTATGTTTGGAAGTTCTAAGTCAAGGTATAGTAGAATTTCTTTTCCATTGAATTTACTTATATTGTTTTATGTTAAATTTTTTTTTTCATTCATTATATTTTAGAGAGAAGAGCAGGGAAGGAGGAACAAAGGGAGAGAAACATTAATGTATGGTTGTCTTTCACCTGTCTCCAGCTACGGACCTGGCTGGAGACTTGGCTTGCAATCTGGTTATATGCCCTGGCTGGAAACTGAACCGGCACCCTTTGGGTTTGCAGGCTGGTGCCTATCCACTGTGCCACCAGCCAGGGCTTGTTATAAAAATTCTTAATCAGCCACTTAAAGTATACCTGATTTTTCCTCTACTGTCTTTTTTTTTTTTTGTATTTAGTTTGTTATACATTCTCTTCTTAGTGATGTTACTAGCTAAAGTCACCACCTCCACACTCATTATTGATCAATTTGTTCAGACGATTCCATTGTTGGCATCAATAAGAAAGAAATGTGCTTTGTCTGCTTTACATTTTTGCATAGAAATTCTGGCCCTAGCAGAAGGCCTATGTAATGGCAAATCAATTCTTTTAGTGATGTCATCTTTGCTAGTCCTTGTCATAACAGAATCAATCTCAGAAGATAACAGAGCACCCTGGCATTGTAAACGAACACAAATATGTACAGAAATGCATTTAACTAACATAGCTCTCATTTTTGATTCCAGTGGCCTTCAATGCTCAACACCAGTTATTTTTGTACTAATAGCTATTTTGACAGTGGTCCCAGCTATTGCTTAACTGAACCAGGTTCTGTACTTAAGCTTCCAAGTGAAGCCAAGAATTTGTAGCAGCGATCACCTAGGTAAACATCTGGATTTATATGAGCAGGATAATGCTCATGATTAATATTACATTGACTATTTTTTCTAAAGAACTACAACCAATGTAGGAACAAACTAGAGTTTTGATCAGAGTATCCATAACAGTATTTTGTTAGCGTCTGGGCAGGAGAGATAGATAGTGGATACAATAATATTCTTCCTTCTGGACACTACCCTGATGCCTGCCATTTTGGTCTGGCCAGTTATGGACATATCCATAATTTTTGTTCTTTTTAAGAAAACTATTTGTTGCCAGGAGGAAAATTCTTTTGCATGTCCTAAAAAGCACCAAACTTATGAAAACAAAAGACAATCCTGTATGAAGCTAGGGCAGTTCATTCCATCAGGCCTAACATTGTCCTGAGCTGTTTTAATGAGGTAAGAAATGTACCTGCTTTGCACTGATTCCTGGTCAAAACATGAAGCATGCAGAGTAACAGTGTTGCTTGTAACCAGAGTTTGGAAAAATTTCAATTATTCATTGATTAACTTACTGTAATGAAATTGATCATCTGATTATGGTCTCCTTGAAACACCAGCAGGGCTCTGTCACTCAGCCACTTATATAAGAAATTTTCTACCTGACCAGATGGATATGAGACCCCAGGTGAGACTGTATTTTAGATCACCTTATGTGAGAGGCTGTGTGCTCTCTCATCCATGGTTCCTGGACCCAGAGAAGAAGCACATCCTGGTATGGTCCCTATAGGGGGAGGACAATGAAACCTCTGAGCTGGCCTCTCTGGATTTCATGGCCTGAGCCAGCCTTTGGCTGTGATGTACATCTTAACATCAATGCAGCTGTTGCATCATGACCTTTCCTGCAATAAACTACAAGTTTGTAAGCACTGTCATTTTGAGTCCTACAGGTCTTCCACAGCAATAGAATCCTGTGTAACTGCCACTGTCAGTGTGTGTATGGTGCCCCAGATAAAAGCACACTGCAATTAGAAGGAAACATCACCAACTGGCAGGAGGAGGGAATTGTGCCATTCCTGAGGTGGGCAGGGCAACTGGAAGAATATTTTTACAGCCTCCAAGCCATTTGTTACTCTGGCAAGTCATTTCAGTGTTTGTTTTTAGACAAATAGAAAATGATGGTTTCACTAACACAGGTCATTAACTTTTTATCTTATAAAACCCTTTTAGAATAATTGAAGCTGTAGCAGGCTAACAGAACAGGTATTAATTAGTAGTTCAATGAATGAAATTAGGAAACTTACATATTTACTACTCAGGTATGGGGAGGACTCATCAAGGTATCAGTTCTTGATTTTCCCTTGTGCAGAGTGCTCACCTAAAACCAGAAAATAGGTTATGATCTGTAAGTTCATAGAGTGAATAAGTATAAAAATAACGTTTCTCGGCTTGTTCTTTGTCTTTCAAGAAAAGTCCAATTTCCCTGCAAGAATAACATTAAGCCACAATTTGCCTCTTGGTAAGGTCTGGAAATTGTTCCCAAAGATTTATGAGCTTTTTTTTTTTTTTAACCATTGACTGTTTTCACCCTAAAGGAACAATGCTAACGAACTCCCTGGGAGTGGGGTGGGGTGTGAGTGGGAGGTGATAACAAGAGAGGCACCCTAGGGAATGAGCTATTGATTTTTGCTTGTTGCATTAGTTGGCCCTACCTAAGTAAAATTATGCCATATATTTAAAGTATCAGGAAGACATTCTAGGATCTTCTGTTTATTTCAGTGAGCATTTTGAGAAAATAAATTTATAGGTCAACAGGAACAGTCTGGTGACATGCAGAATAGCATAGGGGACATTACTTAAAATAACAGTGTTATTCCATTCTGCAGTAGAAAGGTAACTATTAACTTAGGAAGTCTGGAGACATGCTCCTGGATTTGTCATCACACAAATACATTTTCCATTATCTGTGTCTTTCAGATAGATTCATGTAGGAATGCTAGGCATACTATATAAAGGCAATGTGGATTAAAGTTAGATCTCAGAATACATGTCACATAAATGGGAATCACATTTAGTATGTACCATATCACATTGTGTGTGTGTGTATATATATCTTATATATATATATGATTTTTTTTATTTTCAGAGAGAGGGGAAGGGAGGGAGGCAGAGGGGGAGAGAGACATCAGTGTGTGGTTGCCTTTCACCTGTCACATGTATATTTTGCAGTCCATCATAGGATGTTGAACTTGGCCAGATTCCTTACTGAAGCTGTGTTTCGTGTTTGATGTTCTTTTTTTCCTAAAAGTACATTCATGTTATTCTCTAGCAGGCCTTCTGTTTCATTTAAAGAAAGCTCCTAATTTAACTAATCAGACTTTGAACATTTATGGACTAATATTTTCAGCAGAAGAACCTGCTTGAGAGAAAACTTATTTAAAGGAAGCAGGCAGGTTGGAAATGTGAACACCACGGCCTCATCAGAGGAGGCATGGGGGCAAGGAACTGTCTTATCAGCAGAAAATGACTAGAACAATAACTGTGGCTCATGGAGGCTTCTAGAAACCTCGATAATTTAGCATCCACTGGCATTTCCCTTGAAGGCGGCTAGCTACAGAGCTCTGTTTCTTTGGAAACATGATTTATTGAACTCTAAAATGATACAATTTATTTTCAGATATAAGACTAGAGTTTATACATTACAGTACTGACCAATCTAAAGAACTCTCATGGTCACTGAAGCTCAAATTTTAGTTTGTTGACACTTGGTCACCTTAATGTCCACTATATTTCTTAGTAGCAAATAACATAAAATGTATCACTTTCAACTCAGAGTGATGGGTAGTCAGATATTTATTCTATCAAATTATTTTGCATGTTTTTTAAATTTCTAAAAAACACTTTATACAGGAGGTAGGAGAAAATTGGGCCAAATCTGTGAACTTATATCAAACCTAATCATTTAAGATTTTATTTTAGTTATATTTTAGAAAAGATGTCACTATTAGACAAAAGACATTAAGTAAAAATAATTATAATGTTAACTTATGTAAAGTGAACATATTTTTATAAAGAAAGCATATTTGAATGGGTTTGAAAGGTAGTGCAAAAAGATTTGTGAGGGTTTCAGGAACCAGATTTTAATAAAAATTGTGGTAGCATGAAGAGCATTTGGAGATCATTATGCTTTAGATGATTAATTCTAGGCTCTGGAAACTGACTCTGAATCACCAATTCAGTCTTGTCCTCTGACCAAGTATTTTCCATGGTAATCAGCTGGGTTGACCATTAAGAGGTTATTTTATTATGTAAGGTGTGAGTTCTAAATTGAGGTTGGCAGAAGTAAAAGTACCAGAGAGCAGGTCTTGTTATTTCCATGATAATATTGCTTCCTTAGGAAGAAAAGGAAGCTTGTGGAGCCTATTCCACTTATTGCTGCAGTTACCATGAAAGAGGGAGACACTACTTATGTAGGATTTTCCTTGGGTCTTAAAGAAGAATCAGCTATTACATTTCTCATCAAGTAACAAAAGGTTCTTGAGTGTTTTCTCCTTGGGAAGTCTCAATTCAGGTGTCAGCTGCCTTTCCCCTGGTGGGAAAGGATGGTGCAGTATTCCTCCTCCTCACAGCAAGGAGAGCCAGGGGCTCCACACAGAGGCCTCTCCAAGTGCAGGTTAGCTCACCTGCCCACAGCTTGAAGAGCTCGAGGATGTAGTGTTAGGTTAAATTCCCAGCAGAGTGAGTGAAAGTGCATGAAGTTATTATGATGCTTGCATGCAAGGTACAGGCAGGTTCTGAGAACCCTTCTTACAAATGGTATAGTCACTCTCAGGACTGTTCTTGAACTTACTCAGGACTAGTTCACATTTAGGCTGCTTTTCCCTGACCTGGTAGAATAGCATTGGCTACTTAGGGTAGCCAAGTGAATAGCCAGGGAAACCTATGAATGAATTCCTCTGTCCATTCAGATACTAACCTCTGAGAGAACAGTGTAGGAATCAAGGAACAGTGCAAGTTAAAGATCAGAAGAGATACATGAATGAAGATGGTCTATCTGAAGAGACAATGGCTCATGTGAGGGGTTTGGGCATGTCCACAGATTTTGGGTGCCTGCATTTTTTATGTCTTCTGTTGTCTTTTATTTATTTTTTTATTGTTGACACTATTACAGATGTCTCTCATTTTCCTTCCTTTGCAGTTTGTTTTAGTTACAATTTTCTACTTGAAATTTGATTCAGCTTTTCAAACCTTGCTCTGAAGTGAGACAATATAACTCTATGTTTTATAAAATAATTTTGCTACATGTTAATAATGTTATTTATGATCCTATAACTCATACTTTACATAACAACTGTATTCTAAGACTATTTTGCACAGATAAAACTGAGGGAACTGAACATTGTAAGTGTGTTAATGTAACTTGGTATTTAAATCAGAGCCACATGGACTTTTTAAAATAAAACTAATAATTTTTATTTATCTGTCTTGTAATGCTTATGTTTTCAATATGTGGTCTACTCAAAACAATAAGATAATTTGTGCTTTTTTTTTATTTTAAAAGCTATGTAGTATTTCATTTATCATTGCTCTTGATACAATATAACTCATAGAGATCATATCTATATTTTGAAAAAGCTTTTACATTTGAAATCAAACTAAATTGAACCCTAAGAAAATGGAAAGAGAAATTAAATTTTATCAACAGGAAATTGTGTTTTGTCCTCATAGGGGAAACTCAATTAAAATCATATGAAATTATACAAAACACAATTTACATTTTAACTGATAAATCCTGGTTCTTGTGGACTTCACATAGGCCCTTACCAAAAATGAAACAAAATAACAGGGGTAATAAAAACCCTGGAACACATGCAATGGTTTTTTGCTGCTCCTGCAGAATGGAAAACATCCTTCTTTAGAACACATTTACACATCATAAAAAGCAACTTCTAAAAGCAAGATAATTCAATAATTTTACCCAAAATTATATTTTTAGGGCTCATCTTTCCTTTATAGGTATTTGGTATTTACTGGGAGTTACTAATTGACTATTTCTAAAGAAGTTATACTTTTCAGTTATGTTTTAACATGTACAAAATCCAAGTTAGAGTTTGAAATAAACATTTTTAATTTAATCAACATTTTGGGAGCTTACCAGACTCATGAGAAATTGTTTTAACGGTGAGAAGCTTCACACTCTCCTTATCGGACTGAGGTCTATTTGGAGCAGAAAACATTAAATTAGCACCAG
This sequence comes from Noctilio leporinus, assembly GCA_004026585.1. Lineage (NCBI taxonomy): Eukaryota > Metazoa > Chordata > Mammalia > Chiroptera > Noctilionidae > Noctilio > Noctilio leporinus. The sequence continues at coordinate 192,678 of PVIW01001667.1, read as the reverse complement.
AGTAATTAGCATTGCATGTCTGTGATGGAAAGTAAACATGATGTACGCAGAATGAAGAAGATACACAAGCATATATACTTTATGTGCCTCTATGGCAAACCTGTATCTCTTCACATACAGATATATACATATAGCATTTTCCACTTCTGGAATCAAGGCGATAAATTGCCATCATTCTGATATAGTAATGATTATTTGATAAGCTAAATGTCATGATGGATCATGTGAAACACTTGTTACAAGGTTTCCAGTCCTGAATTATGAAAGAGAAGTTACAAATATTTCTGAACTGCTGCTGAGTTCTAGGGGTATCCCTTCTCATGAGACCCTAGATTCTGCTGTATAGTATTTAAACTATTTTAACCAAGAGTCCCCACCTATCCCTGCTCAGATTTTAAAGTTTCAAATCCCCTTCCTTTTCTTGGACATCTCAAAAGCCTTTATTTCAAATTAAGAAGGGAAGGTGATCAACACATGATACTTCTAAAGTTCTAACCTGATGAACATACAAAAACACCTACATAAAGGAAGGGTACAAATTCAAGTCAACAAAGGAAACCACAGAACTGGTTTTTGACAGTTTGTCTCTTTGTAGCACCTCAATTGCACCAGCTGGCTGGATTGGTAACAACTACTTTGTTTGTTTTTAAAAAGTCAACACACTCTACTGTTAATACAGCCACTCAGAGCTGCCTCTGAGTGACTTTTTCCTCAGCAGGCATGATTTTTTCCTAATTGTGAGAAACATACTGAAAAATTCACTGGGAAAACGATTTAAAAACTCTTGGTATGTTTTCTATGATATTTATCCTTGTGATTATATTCATCTGTTTTTTTTCACATTTAAAAAAAATTTCCATCTTAATACTTTATTTAAGCTTATGAACAATCCTCTTCTAGTTGTTTGAATTTCTCTGTTGAAAAGAGAGAGCTCTGACAAATAATCAGACTCCATTTACAATACTTTCTACACAAATTCTTAAAAAAGAAAACAAAATGTGTAAGTAGAAGATCAATACTTTTCCTCCTATAAATGATAAGACAGAGCTTCTAGAAAAAAAAAAAAAAAGGTGTAACCTTACTTACTGGTCATTTCCATTTTCTGGTGTGCCTAGGAGAGAATTATTAGGAGAATTATTAATAGAGTTGGAAGAAGCTTGGCTACAAAACAAAACTAAACTAACAAAAAACGAAACAAAAACCAACCTTAGATCCTGCCATTTTCTGTACAGAGATATTTCTTTCTTTCTTTTTTTTAATTTTATTGTTGTTATATTACATTCATCCCCTTTTTGCTCCCCTTTGTACCGAGATATTTCTAAAGCCTGTTTTTAACTTTTTTAATCTCTGCACTCCCTGCCTCATGGATCAGTTTCTCAGATGCTCACATGGTTACCACTCATTCCTCAGGAGTGTGGCTAACTCCACTGAAGGCAGTTTTTCACTAGCTTCATCCTGTAGTTTCATATCCCTATGTGAAACTACAATTTGTTATCACACACTCCACAAGCACGGGGAAAATGTCACTTTATTTCAGGACCTCGGGAAAAATTTTCCTCCAAGTATTGAATTACCTTTTTATACCAGAGAATTGAATTTCTGACATTTCTCTATACATTACTCTTTCTGGGGACACAAATCACTATATTTGTGGTGAATTATGATGTAGCTATTGCTTCTAATTGCATCTGAGTCATACTAATTCAGTCTCTCAAAAGTGTCCTGCAAAATGTCACTGAGGCGACTAACGGTGACTAATCGTTGGTGTGCCTTGCCAGGATACTTCGCAGGGCCTGGCAGAAGCCAGCCTGGGCTCAGGGTGAGAACCCAGGTGACTAGTCCACCACAAGGGCATGGCCTCTGAAAGCCAACAGCGGTAAAACCTTGCGTTAACTGAGGCCTATTAGGCAGAGTATGCAATGGAATCACTTAAGGTCTCCCTTGTTTTATTTCTGATTTTAAAGTAGTTTGATTCCACTCCTCCTCAGTTCCTGTCTCTTGGGTTTCTTTCAATCTCTAAGCTAGCTCTTGTCATTGGATGTATAAAGCCCTTTCCATATAATTCTCCTGGCATTGAGCATCATTATTTTACAAAGGTCCTGATTTCCACTAATAGTTTGGCCACTTCTACTGCCCCTTGACAAAGACACACCACCATGATCCTTTGTCCCCAGGATTTAATTCATGTAACCACATGCTGGTCACCAGGTAGATATAACCCTGTCTTCCCTACCATCAGTAGCATTTTAAAATTCCTAGTAGAAGTGCTGCATATGATATTACCTGTGTTGCTTATAGTCCTGTTTCAACATGAACTGATGCTTTTTACATGTCTGTTTTAATATTTTTCTTATAATACTGTAATATCGGTTTATCACCAGGTAGATGCATACCAAGAGACTATATGCTGTTCTTATCTGGGCTAAAGCTCAGCCTATAGTCAACATTATCCAGATTAACTCAATTTCATACTGAAATCTCTGATTCATGTTGTCTTCCCTTGAGCAGAGTATGTTTACTAATTTTCTGAACTTAATGAAGTCTCATCCACTTATTGAAGCATGATAACTGTGGGTGTTTAATGGTGCTAATTTAATGATAACAATGCCATAAATTCTGTTTGGTAAACAAAGTTAACGATAACCAAATAGATTTGGCTAATTCTACAATTGCCAAACTTGGTTATAAGGTACTGTATATCTTCAGAATAACTCTTCATAGTATTACAAAGTATTGTATATCTTTAGAATAACTTTCCATAGTGGGAAATTTTTTATTGTATCTTATCTTTCACAGCGGTAGGACTTTTATACATTTTTTTTTTCCCTGAGTGATTCAATTCACTCATAGGGTTCTCTGTCCTAGCAAATGTCAACTTTTCAGAAAACTTATTTGCAAATCTTCCAATGCAAAGCAGTTTTTCAGTAAAGGGTATTTTTACAAACGAATTTAGCACACTATAATTTTTTACCTCTCCTCTGCCCTCCCCAGACTTCAACTTAGATAGTTATTTCCCATAAAAGTTAGTGTTGGTAGTTTAGAAACTTAGAAAAATTAAGCTGATTTATAAAAACGGTATTTCCCCTCTGGAAACTCAGTAAGAAAAATATATTTTAGACATTATTAAGAAGTTTATTCACTAATTCCCCAAGAAAAAGTCATTAATTTATTTTTTTATTATTTTCTACCGAGGGCTAAAATGAACACCACTGTTTTTTTGTTTGTTTGTTTGCTCTTTTTAGATTTTTCTTTTTTGTTGTCATTTGTCTCATAACTTCCCCTACATTGCCACCTGCTTAATCCAAGTTGGCACTGTGGTGCCTGGTTAAGGGCTGGCCTCAGGGACAGAATTCATTAGTGTCCTCAGGGCACACCTTCTATGGGGTAAAAACAAAGAACAGCATACCTTATATACCTTGTAAAAAATGGTTTTTTACTCTTTAATAGTATTTGAGACTTTGGTTGAGTTTTGTTAATGAAATATTTAGAACTAAAGTGAGGAAGGACAGGGTTCTAATTTACTGATAATTTAGAAATTCAACTCAGCAAGTATGTAGTAGGTTCTGCTATATGTTATGCACAATGTAATGCGAAGAATCGTGGTGTGTGACCAGAGAGGCTGCCTGGAATTCCTGACGGAATGTTTGTTCCCCTAAGATTTCACTGTTAAACCTCAGTACCCAATGTATGAGGATGCTGGGCCTTTGGGACTTGACTAGATCATGAGGGCTGATTCCTCATGGAATGAGCACCCTTTTAAAGCAGACCACAGACAACTCTCTTGTTCTACTCTGTGATGACACTGAGAAGGTGACCACTTATAAACAAGGAAGTGTACCCTCACCAAGACACCCAATCTGGCTCCTTCTTTGGATTTCTCAGCGTCCAAAACTGTGAGAAATAAGTGTTTGTTGTTTAAGCCACCCAGTCTGTGGTATTTTTGTTGCAGTACCCAGAACAGATTAAGGGGAAATAGGCACATAGAGAAGTAACCATACTATGGTGTGATGAATATAATAAAATTCTATAGCATTTGAAGTGAAAACAGTCCATTCCACTTAAAGAGATGGCATGTTATAAAAAGATACACTAAATTGGTGTTTGAGCTAGATGCTAATGGACAACCTGGAGATTGGGTATAAAAGTTAAGTGATGAGCAGGACATTCTAGGAGAAGGAATAGCATGGACAAAGGCATGATACCTAATACTCCATGACACAAGCAGGGCAGGGGTCTGGAATGGAAAGACGGGTAACAGGGAAATATGAGCCATAGAACTGAAGGAAAATTCAGATGAAGCATTAAATAAAACTCTCCATTTCCTGGAGAAGAAAAAAGGCAATGAAGACTGGAAAAAATCTGAAAAAGTAGGGACTTTAGTTAATAATAATGTATCAACCAATATTAGTTAATTAATTGTGACAAATAAGAAGAATGACAGCTATAAGGTATACAGGAATTTTTTTTGAACTATCTTAGCAATGTTTCAGTTAATCGAAATCTATTAAACTGAAACACTTATTTAAAAAAGAATAAAAATACAATGACATTATGGGAAACAAATATTTCAGAGGCAGGGAGAAGATGAAATAACAAAAGGAAGAAAATAAAGAGTGAGGATGGTTAAAAGACAGTTGTGTCACTTTAAAGAAAAGGAGAAAGACATATAAATGCTATTGGAGATGTCAAGGGAGATAATAAAGAATTTCAAACTAGAATCCCACTAAAATTTGCAATAACAGTCAATCCCGAGGAACCAATTCAATTAGCAGAACACGCTGTCATAGAAGACACTTTCATGGGAAAGAAGTTGTGCCTCCCAGCAGGGAGTGTCATAGAACATTCTTCTTGACATTATGGGCCCCTGAACTAGATTCTTACTTAGCAGGACTTCCCCTTTATCCTCTGTTCCAGGGAAAACAAGTACAAAAACAAATCTTCACTACAGAAAAGCATGTATGTTATGCCTTCTTTACTACCACATTTCTCCAACCACCCACAAAGCTGGAGCTACTTCATTAAAAAGCACTTCTCCCCATTTGACAATATCTGCCACTAATAGTTACACCTACATCTTACATTTGCCAACGTTCCATTGGAATTCTCCCTTCCTCTCTCTTTCTGTGATCAAGCAAAATGGCATTTTACTTCTTTTTGCATTTTCAATCTCTTCTTAAGAGTTTAAGTTTAGATCTAGCATGTGCATCCTCCTTTCAGGAAAATAAAATGAAACAAAATACTGTTACCCACCTGGGTCTGTCTTCCTGCATATTCGATACAAACCCACCAGTGCAAATACTGAAAGTGTTATTACAATCAAAGCAATAACCACCGGCAAAATAATATCTAAAAAGTATTGGAGACATTGTCAGTTAGAGTGGCAATTGAATTTCACAATAAATAGTTTACGAACTGAGCAAAAGCAAGTGTGCTTTCTTCTTTTAACGTCATGCAATTTAAAATACTGCATTTTAAGCAAAGAAGATTTGATTCACAGGCTTTTCTTTAGTTGTCATTTCTGACATAGCCACTTGATGTCAGTGTTGTAGCCCTTCTGAAATAAAATTTCAAACCTCAAGCAGATCCCCACTTGCCTGGAGACTGGCGGAGTGAGAAGTGGGGCAACAAGAGGCAGAAGATGTCCTCTAGACCTAGAGTCAGCTCTACATTCACACGTTCTATTCTTTACTACTTTATGTTGTTACTTGATAGTGAAGTTATTGGAAAAAAAGAACATATACAGCCTATATTGGAACTATCCTAGTTAGAAAGCAGGCTTTCTAAAAAACTCACAAATATTTTTCTATAATAATATCTTAGAGCTAGAAAAGGTATGAAACAACATAATTGAATACAATTATATATCATAGTGCATATTACTTCTAAACATGAACAATATGGTTCAAGAAAAATGTGAAAAAAAACATATGTCTGGGTGATTATCATTTTTCCTCCTCTTATTAAGAGGGTTTTACTTTTTAAAAAAAGCCTCTCATTCTTTTGCGACATTTTTCAGGTTAAAACAACACTGATGAAGGGAAAATCCAATGATATAACTAAAGACATAGAAATTACTGTTACCTTTTAGTTACGTATTCTCATCTGTTTGCTTCTGTATTCGTTATGTTTATTAGGGAACAAGAATAGTTAACCCATTTATTTGTAGGGTGGTTTATACTTCCACTGTTATGATTAAATGTTTGTTTCCCATAAATTCCCCTGGGTTCATATTAGACCCTGAGTGATGCCTCCCCATATGAAGACATGAATCAGTAGGTCAATAGATGCAATGCTGGCCTATTGAATGAAATGGCTTTATCTAAACCTAAAATAATCTTTTAGCATCCCAGCTTCATATATATATTCATTTTACTCTTAATTTCCAGAGAAATGAATGAATATTCTCTATTTAGTCATAGCATGCACTTACACAGGGTGGGACAAAAGCAGGTCTGTAGTTGTGAGCATGTGAAGCATAATTTATTATTTTTTAAATTAATTTATTGTTGTTCTGTTACAGTTGTCCCATTCACCCCCCCAGTTTATTATTTATCAACAATTGTATTATTGTCCATATGAACAACTATATACCTACTTTGCCATACCCTGTATATGACATATATCTGTTTTTGCTAAAATGGAACATTAAAAAACCATTTTTAACATTTTATAAAGTTTTGTAAAGGTGAAAAATTCATTTTGATGGGGATCTCTGTCTCTACACTATGTCTTCTCTGGGACTAGTCTTATCAATTCTCCTTGAAATTTGGTGGAAATTGCTTAGCACTAAGGTAGAAAAAATAATCTCCAAAGTGTGCTCATTAAAACCAAACTCACAAGTAGGGAATTCTCAAAGCAAGTGGCAGTTAGATAGGATTATAATGGAATTGCATGTTCAGTAAAGCTGATAAAACTCTTATCTATAATCAAATCCCTTGGCTTGTTGATAACATACAAATATTCTACATATCTTTTGCCGTAAATGTTACTCACTGGAATGAGAGGGGTTTGTTGAAGAGGAAGGACTTGGCATTTTTGCATTCTCAGTGCCTATTATTTTAAGAAAGAAAAAAATAAGTTACTTTCAGGTAATGTGGGCCAATACTCATAATCCTCCCTTCATTCCCCCACTGCCCCTTATTTCAGTAAGCCTGTGATCTGTAGGTAGGACGCTTCAAATAGGTACATTTGGTCTCATTCTGAAAGAACTCTGTTTTGCAAATCAAGGTTGGTAGGGAGTTAGTTTATGCAATTTGATGAGTTGGGACATGCATCCATGAAACCATCACCACGATCAAGGTAATAGACATATCTATCACCTCCAACAGCTTCCTTGTGCCCTCCCCTTTTGTGGATGTGCATTTTTGAATATCAATGATAATAAAGCTGTTACTTATTTTCAAGAATGGTGGGGTTTTCTTGGTGAGACAGAGGTAAGCAAAGCAAGTTTCTAGTCATGCACACAGAAGTCATACCTCCAGATGGTGAGGTGCTTCCTGGAATTGTTGATATTGTTTTAGAAATTGAGGCACCTGGCTCTGAAGTGCTAACTGTAGGGGAAAAAAAAAACAAACAAACCCAAAGTCAAATTATAGTTTCAACTCTTCTTATTGAATATCTTTGTAGATTCAAACAGTTTGCATCTCTGAATATCAGTGGAAACTGTTTCTTGTTAAATAATAGGATACATAAATTGTACATTAAATACTAAGTTCATTTCTTCCTTCTGTAATGATGATTAAATTTGGAATCACAAAACCTGGGTATCAGTATTACATTCTTAAGAACTGCCAAGGAAACTTGGTTACATCTCTTATCTTAAGCAACAGTCTGTATCACCTACTGAATGAGATTTTTCTGGGATGAAAATCTATGCAATAGCATTATTTATATTTCTAATATCATAACTTTGGATGATGGTAACTTTTCCTATCATCTATCCTTAAAATGAACATGAATACATAGGACTTCATTTCTCTTCATTTCCATAGTGTTCCTTAGTGGTTGTGAAAAATGACAGTTGAGGCTGTGGTTAAAAGGATTGGGGAAAAAATTAAAAATTAATTTTCATCTTTAAAGCTCAACAGTGGTTTACATTTATGTGTCTTATCTAGAGAAACTGCTGCTTGGTTTCCACCACTGTCCATGATCTTTTTGTGCAAGGGAAATGTAAATTAACTCATAATCATTTTTGTTTGTGTAAGTCAACATTTGCCATCTTCAGTCAGAAAGACTAAAACAAAATAAATAAATAAATATATTATTTAAAATCCAGAAATCTCAGATGTTTTATAAGTGTGTAGCATTTATTCTTATAAGTTTGGGATAAAATGAAATTTTTTATTTAGAAAATTAAAAAAATCATTCTCTATTTTTTAGTATGAAATTATATATATGTGTGTGTGTGTGTGTGTGTATAATCACAGCAGTTTGCCTTGTCTCTCCACTGAACTGCAAGTTTACAAGTTCCTAGAATTCAAAGGCCACAACTCCCACCATAGCCCACATTGGTGATGCAGGAAAATACAGCTAACAGCCTGGATGAACTAAAGAGGCATCTCTTCGAATTATGGCCCCTTGAGGAGTACTGAGGCCATGTTTAATTGCCTCAAAGAAACTACTATTGCCTATGGACTGTCTTGGATCTTTCCCTCTGTGCCACCCACAGCCCAGCACATATTGCACGCTCATGTGTTTTTGACATCTGTGGGGGAAGATTAATGTTTAGAGTCTGTACTGTTCTTGCCATGCAAGAGATATGTGGGAGGAAGCTAGATATATGCCCATAAGAACAAAGAAAAATGTCAGGCTAGTGCACAGGCAGACCAAAAAAGGAATATTAAATTAAAGAGTGGGATTTAGCTGAAACCTTGGTACTTTTAGTCACTTTTTTCAATGTCAAGTGTTTTAATAAGGATGAATGCTCTTTCAGGTATGTCAGTAGAGAATGAGATGGCTGATTGACTAACCAATGACATTAACCACTTGGGGTTTCCCAAGGGTTAATTTTCAAGATTCCTTATTACCTTCTCATAGACAGGTTAACTTACAGCTGTAGTTCTGAGTATAATCTATCTGGTTCAGGTGAAATTCCAATTTTCCTATTCAAAATATATTGATAACCTAGTGCCAACTATTACTTATAATGATCTACAGGTAGACAATAGAATTAACTTGTCTTAAAAAGAGAATTCCTTGGATTCTTGAACAAAATCTTAAAATGTTTTTGTTTTCCTTTTAATCTCAAAGTTCAGTTAATAAAACATTTCTGAATACAGTACATAGGCACTCATGCACGCACACACACACCCACCCACCCACACACACATGCGCGCGCGCGCACACACACACACACACACAATTTACCTCTATTACATGTAATGCATTCTGATATTTTCTATTCTCTTTTATTTCATTTTTAAAATACTGGTCATGCCACACTAATGGAAGTTAACTCACAATTTGAGAAACTCTGTCCATTAGCATAATCATATTAATGAAAGTTTGGGTCTTGGCTGAATTCATCAATTATGAGCCTAATGTGATTCAACCTGTGACTAAGATAGTGGGGACCATGATGTGTTCAGAGCTAATGATCTCTGCAGATTTTGTTGATACTTTGTTATCCTACATGACTGCCAAAGTGGTACTGACAGAGGAGGTACAAGAGCGGTATAATACATAGTTAAGAGCATAATTCTGAAGACTGAGTACATTGTTTCAAGTCTGACTCTCACACTTATTTTCTGTGGAATCTTGGGTGAGTTACTTAACCTCTTTAAGTCTGAGTTTTCATATCTACAAACGGTGGTGATAATAATTCTACATTACAGTGTTATGAAAAGTAAATGAGTAAAAATAACTTCTTAAAACAGTAATTGATGCCAATATTTTTATATTATATATAATGTTATTATGAAATTATATATTTAAAATTCTATTTTACTAATATATTATTTTATAGTATCTTTTTATTATGTTATGATTAGGCTCCTAGAGTGTTGTGCCTTTCAACCAAAGTCTATGTATCTAATTTTCTCCAAAAATTTCAGTGTAAAAATACATGAAATAGTCTCTTAAGCAACCTCCATGTTTTCAGATACTACTTTACTTCAGTCAGAAGCAAAAGAAAAGAGAGTGGGTGGTACTCTTAGGTGACTTGGGTTTTCTCTTTAGCCCTGCCTTTTGTTGATTAGAATGATTATTCAGTTGTAGATATTTTATGTCATGATTTAAATCCAATTTGCAAACTTCAGGCCAGAACTTGAACCTAGCTGTTTGAGGAGGAGAACCTCAGAACAAAGTTTATTATATTAAAAAGACCTTGTAAGCCAAGACTATTTAATAATATGTATGCAAATTTGTATCTTTGGTGTCTGACAGTGGAACATATTTGGCCCTTGCTGTAAACCAATTACTAGGTAAATCATTGGGCATTTTAAAGACAGAAGACCTTGTTGATGTCCTAGGGCTCTTGTGTTGGCTATGAAAATGCATCTTCCAGAACGGCCATTACAGATAGTATAATTGACCAAGGTTCCCCATCTCCTCACTAAATTTCATCCCTGTGTTTGGGCTGAAGCCATGCCTCCCCCAGGCTGCTGCCAACCAATAATCAACCCTGGCAAGAATGTGAAAGCAGGCTGTTCCTGGAAGCCATGAGCTCTTCTGGGGAAGGATTCAGACTGAGAGTTCCTGACAGTCTTCTGGAACCTTCCTTAGAGGAAGTCATATAATACATAGTAATTAATGGCAGGTAAGAGTGAGAGACAGTAGGAGAGAAAACATTCTAATGTAAAAAAGAAAGTAAAGCTGTATTTTGTTTTAATTTCCTTTATGTGTTCTATACTTTTTATTGATAAGTGTATGTTCAATATGTCTGCGGGGTTTAATTCAATTGAATTGAATGATCATTCATTGTTTTTTTGAGTTATTTATAAATAATTGTAACCGGTGTCTAATTGCAATTTGATAGAATCCTGTTCCACTTTTAAAAAGAACTTTTCAGTATTTGAAACTAAGTCATTCTCTTCTCCTTACTATATATATTTTTTTCATGTGGCTTCCAGAAAAGCACATTCCATTTCCTTTTCTCCTGTATTATGGCTTATTCTTCTTGGTCTCCTTGGTTGGTTCCTCTTCTCTCTGACTCACAGTTTTGGAAGGCCCAGGACTAGCCCTTACTCCTCATCTCTAACTACTCTATTTTCTTTGGTGATCAAATTCAATTTGAAGGTTTAAATACAACATCAATCCCAATGATCCCCAATTGATATTCCCAGTCCAGACCTATTTTCCAAACTGGAACTTCATAAATCCAGATGGTTACTCAGAAAATAATAATCTAAACTTAACATGTCAAACTTGGACTTCTGCTTTATATGCAGCCATCTTATCCTAGCTGATGGTAATCATTCCTTCCAACTGCTCAGGCCAAAGACCTCAGAATTATTTTGACTCATCTCTTTCATCCCATCCCATATAAAACCATCAAGAATATCTACTGAATGCACCTTCAAAATATATTTAGATTTTGGATATTTCATGCCATCTCTACCTTAGACCACCTCAGCCTAAGTAAGCTGCCATCATTCAGCTCTTGGAGAATTTCCAAAAGGTATCTTTGCTTCACTAGATAGCTTATCCTTGGATCTCATAGTAATACTTTTGAAACATGAGTCAGATCATATCACCCTGCTGTTCAAGACCTCCCATGTTTATTAAGAGAGAGCCAAAGTCCTTGCAATAGCCCACAAAACCCTGGGTAATGTGCTCAGCCAATCCTCTGCCTGCCCACTGCCCAGGTACTTGGTATAGTTTATTAAACATACCAGGCATCTCTCCAAGTTCTATCTCTACTTGGATACTGTTCCCCCACTTATTGGTTTGCTCACTTCCTGTATTTACTCAGATCTTTCCAGGGAGGCTCACCTGACCACTTTTTAAAATATATTAACTGCATCTCTCCAGAACTCATGATGTCTCCTTCCTAAACAGCTCTACAGCTTCTCTTTCTCATAGCCTTCATCACCTTCTGCCTTCCTATATCATTTATTCAATTAATATATTTTTGAATATAGTTTTTCTGTCCTAGCAAAACATAAAATTCTTGAGGGCAAGGATCTTTATTTTGCTTGCTGATGTTTCCAAATGCTAGAGCAGTGTCCAGAAGTAGGGTCCACAAATCTTTGCTAAGTGTATAAGCTTTCTGGCAGCAAAAGTGACTGCTGTCGAAGACTAAGTGTATTAATGAGATTACCTCTTTAATCTTAATATTAGGCTTTTTAAATATTTAAAATTATTGCATTATTAGTTTTTTCATCTATTATGCAATAATGGGAAAAAAAAGTAGATGCACACTCTGGGTCCAAGAGTTGATGTTGAAAGAAATATAGCAGAGTACAAGAGATTAAGGACTTTTAGCACAGCCCAAAGTTGATAGAAATGAAGAGATAAAGAATAAGACAGAATGCTCAGGGATCAAAATAGGAGAGACTAGATTATTGTTTATTGACTCTTACTTAAAAGTTAACTCTTACCAAGAAGGATTTGAGGAGCTTAAGCAACGATATATACTACAGTAGAATGAATAAATAGGAAATCAGAACAAATGCAAATTAAAGAAACAAACAGGCTTCTATGAGTTACTACAGTTGCTTGCATTGCCATAAGAATTGACTCCGAGCATCCTGACACTCAGGAAAAGGAAGCATGGTCTACCCAAGGCTTTTGCTACCATAGAAAAAAATGGTCTATTATAAAAGTAAGTGGCATGTGTTTCATACAATAAGTGCTGTGAGCTTGTGTGGCACCATTCTGTGTTTTGGGTGGAGAATGTGCTGATATGATCTATGAAGTCTCTTTTGGCTTTAAGATTTTAGATTTTCATCAGAGTTTTTCTCAATACAGATTTTGTCATAGCTAGAATGTATTTGCACCTATGATGGCACATCTGTCTACTTAATGGGTAAAATATCAAAGAGGAAGTTTTTTGCCTTCACATGATGAGAACTGAATTATGCTTTCATCAGACCTTACCTTTCTGACATAGTTGTATTCTTCTGTTTTTTTTTTTTTTTTAAGATTTTATTTGTTATTATTTTTAGAGAGAGGGGAAGGAAGACAGAGAAACATCAGTGTATGGTTTCCTTTCACCTGCCTCCAGCTACAGACCTGGCTGGAGACCTGGCTTACAATCTGGTTATGTGCCCTGGCTGGAAATCGAACCAGCAACCTCTGGGTTCTCAGGCTGGTGCCTTTCCATTGAGCCACCAGCAAGGGCATATTGTTGAAACAATGCAAGAAAAATTTTTATCTCAAATTTCTTTTATTTTACTCTGGGCTATTAATGTAACTAACCTGAGGTAATAGTGTCCTCTAACCTAGTAAAAACTGAATAGAGATTTATTTTCTCCAAATAAGTTTGTAGAAATATATGTTGATGAATGAGGGTATATTTTGCTTTTGTGATTTGAATATGATGAGTTATTAGCATATAAAATTAGGTACAATATACGAAGAATAAATGAGGCACTGTACTAATTACTTCCCTATGTACCAATTTACCTTATTCTTAAATATTTTAATCCTGTGCCTTGAATATGACGGATACTGTGGCCCAAAAAGATAAGCTAACACGTCTGACAATAATGGAAGAGCTCAGCCATAAGCCTGATAACTCAAAACCCTTTTGTTTTCCTTTCCATTATGCCACTAATGAACACATTCAAAATAAGTTATCTTACTTATTAGTGGCATCATTATTAATGAGCAATTAGGATTTTATTCTCAGCATTCTAAAAGGTTTAGAATGTTCTCACCTCTCTCCAACATGCAGATTCACAATTTGGATAGTGTAACCTGAAAACACTGAGAAGCCTTTCAGCATGTAGCTGCACCTGTGATACAGGCTTTCTGAGAGCATGAATGTATGCAGTCCAAAATATGGACAAAAAAATATTTTAAAAGATTTGATTTTCAAGCCCTGGACATTATGTGCCAGACATTATATGAAGTGTTTTACAATACTAACCCATTCAGTTATTGTATTACTAATATTTGCATTGTTCAAAGTGGAAATTGAAACCTAGAGAGAGGAACTAATTTGCCCTAAACCACACAGCAAGTAGGTGGCAGAGCCAGGACCTGAATGCAGGCTCTAGCTCTGTGTAGTTTACTACAACTCAGTGCTGCCTAAGCTGCTGTATTTCAGTGGAATAAGTAGAAATAAGTATGTGCCTCTTATTTGTGTTATATGATATATAATCTATTTCCATTCAGGCTCTTGTCAAGAATGTATTTTTTCCTTCAGGACAAATTAAACACCTCCTTCCTTCAACAGGCTAAACCAGACCATGCAGATACATGCAAGGAGACAGAATTATTATTATTATTATTATTATTATTATTTAAAGCTTTTATTATTTCCAGAGAGAGAGAGAGAGAAAGGGAGAGAGGCAGAGAGGGAGAGAAACATCAATGTATGGTTGCCTTTCACCTGCCTCCAGCTACGGACCTGGCTGGAGACCTGGCATGCAACCTGGTTATGTGTCCTGGCTGGGGAATTGAGAATTGTTCTTAACAATTGAAATAAAACACATTGTTTATTGTGTTTATTGTAGAATTTATTGGAGGAACACATACCCATAATAATGCCATTGAAAAATGTTGGTTCATGAAGTGAATGTGGGATGCTAATTGGCTGAGACTAAGATTTTATGGCAGTGCAGGGTGGACTAGAGAGGCTCAGGAATAGTACAGATTATTCCTTCCTTAGAGACTCAACAGATCTTGGAACCAAAGGAGAAAGCACTTAGCTATACCCAGATTTATGCAATTTCCTAAGTGGGTGTATACAGCAGACTTCCTCTACCACATAAATATTGATATACTTCTCGTTCTATAAGAGAGTTCTTTTATTCTCAACTAATCTTTCAAACATCATAAAATTTCCAAGTTAAGAATAAAAAAAACACCACGAGGTATTGCTTTGGTACATACATGTTTTCAACCTGGGTAGATCCTTACTGAACAATAGTGTCAAGATTCTGTCATTCAAAATTAGAATACTCAGATAAATAGTCCAATGTATATAGTGATTCATGCTTCATGTTATATGAATTCCTAGAAATCAGCAACCAATCCCCAGGCAGCACGTAGGGTGCTGAGCATAGTGAACATGACAGGATGAAGTGTTCTCTTTTTCAAAGGCCAGTGGTCTGATTTGGTGGTATTTATTATATCTGTTCTGGCTTCTGATTTTCCACCAAAAGTAATGTCTACAGTGCAATTGACCTTCTGAAATACAGTGAAGGAAAGTGACCAAAATGGGTACAGTGTGAGCCTTCACGAGTTGTACTAGTCACTATGGGAATATTGTAATGATTACTTTCATGTGTCAACTTGACTTGGCCAAGGGATGACCAGATATTTGGTCAAGCATTATTCTGGGTGTGTCTGTGAGGCTGTTTTTGGATGGGGTTAACAACTCAATCAGTGACTGAGTAAAACAGACTACCCTCCAATGTAGGTTGCTCTCATCTAATTGGCTGAAGCCCTGAATAGAATGAAAAGGTTGGCCCTCCCTTCATGGAGGAGCTCTTCCTGCCTGGCTGCTTTAAGCTGGGACATGCCTTTGGATTCAAACTGAAATACTGGTGCTTCTTTATTTTCAAGCCTACTGGCTTTCAGGCGGGTACCACTGGCTCTCCTGGGTCTCAGGCCTTTGGACTCAGACTGGAATGACACCATCAGCTTTCCTGAGTCTCCAGGCTTCCAACTTGCTGACTGCAGATCTTGGCACTTTTCAGCCTCTATAGTGCAGGATCCAATTCATTATAATAAATCTATCTGTATCTGTATTTTCTATTGTCTATCATCATTCTATCATCTATATCATCTATCTACTAATTTATCTATCCTATTTCTTCTGTTTCTCTGGAGAACTCTGACTAATATAGTTGTATTTTCCAGAAAATTATGGGCAAATGATTTATTCCTTTCCCAACTCACTGAGGCAAATATGTCTTTTTTTCCCCCCAGAGCTGAGGTCTGCTATTAAAGAAATAAAGAGGTTGAGTTCAGAGCTCATGAGGGGATGGAAAGACCTACTAAAAAGTGATGAAAGGCTGTTTACTCCCTAGAGATATATGCAGACATCATGTGGCCATTACAAGTTTGAGCAATGATGGTATTCACTTTTCTTTAGCATTATCATTTTTCCACAGACTTGTCCTTGTAAATAAGAGTTAGAAAAATGAATAGGCAGAATAATCTGGCAGCTAGAAGGTCACTTCTTTCATAAACTCATTCCTCATCCTTCTTAAACTGCCTTCTCCATATCCAATGTATAACAAAACCACAGCTAATGGGAAAATAAATATTTCCCATCACCAATCTTAATGTAAGGTTATCTGAAACATTTCTATCATTTTATAACTACACAACTTCTAGAGTTTTATAGTTATTTATGAGGCTGACCAGTCCTGGGAACATTTAATGTAAGGCTCCATGTTATTGAATGCCTCAGTAAGTGATGGTTACTATTATTCCACAGTTAGTGAAGCATATTATTCTGTATATTTAGCAGGGTATCATGCTAAATTTGAAGTCTTGCCAGATCTGTTGGGCATGCTCTAGACATTGAGCATGATTGCCTCATGTTTAGCATTGTTAATTACAACTGTCTACTGCATACTAATGAATGGAATGAATGGAGGTGTCTTCAGATCTTTATCCATAATTTCCATGTAACTATAGCTACCTTTCTTTTATGTTTTTATATAATTTTAAGCATCATATTTATGTATAATTTCTTATAATTCATACCTATATACAGTTGCTTTACTTATACTGGTTTCCCAAAATAGATTCTATATAAAACAATCATCAATTTCTATACTCTTACTCATACTTTTTGAAGTAGGTGGCAAAAACATCATTTTTCAAGAAAATTAAAGTTTTATGTATATCAAAAATTTCAAATGTGAAAACTATGATCTAGTCAATCATGTACATCTTTGCTTGTATTTATTAAAAAAGAAGCAGTATTACTAATTCTGTAGTCTGGAATTATACCTCAACTACTACCTAAATAAAGAAATACTAATTATTTTGAAGTCCTTGTTATTATTTTTTTTAACATTTTATTTATTTATTTTTTTTACATTTTATTTATTATTTTTTAAGAGAGGAGCAGGGAGGGAGGAAGAAAGGGAGAGACATTAATGTATGGTTGCCTTTCACCTGCCTCCAGCTACGAACCCAGCTGGAGACCTGGCTTGCAACCTGGTTACGTGCCCTGGCTGGGGAATTGAACCAGCAACCTTTGGGTTCGCAGGCCAGTACCTATCCACTGAGTGAGATCCTTATTCTTGACCTTGTGAGTGAATACTTCACAAATATAATATTTGAACATCTTTGATAAATATATATAACTGAATATTTTAAGTAAACACAAATATAGTTGTTAACAGAGGTATAATGAATACCTTGTTAATAAATGATATTTTTTTCCCAAGAGCTAAGGGCTTGACCTTAATTCTTGTCCTAAAATGTATGGAACACTTCGTGAATTTGCTTGATTTTTTTGCACAGGGGCCATGCTAATCTTCTCTGGATCACTCCAATTTTAGTATATGTGCTGCTGAAGCGAGCACTAAATGCTATTTTTAAAATGAATCTTGATTTAGCCTTTAGCCACAACATATATTTGAAATTTGAGCCTGACTTTCCTTGTGGCTAATAAAAATCAGTCTCATTTCTTTCGAGTCCACTATTCATATTATTGGCTCATTTTATTATCTGTTTTAGGAGACCTAGTTTCTATAACTCAAAATTTAAATATTTAAAATGGCTCTTCTTATGTTTAAGAATAAGTTATAGTTAGTCAGAGAATCAAGAAGGTGGAGGAGTAAGTGGAGCTACACCAAAATTCTCCCAACACCAAACTAGAATTCCAACTTAATTGGGAGAAATCATCTGGAATAACCAATAGAACACCAACTGGAGAGAAGCCTTATTACCATGTATATAACAGAAGAGGCCGCTTCATTACAACATGATTGGGGTGCCTAAAACTGGCCAGTGATCACAGACTGATTGGGTTAACAACTAAAGGAGACCGACAAAGACATGGATTTCTGGTAGTCTCCAACCAGCTGACCAAGCCCAGACTGGGACACGAGCTGACACCTCTACAGCACAGAAGGTCACACCACTAAGATAGTAAGTCAAAGCAGACCAATCCAAGAAGCAGAAGCAAACAAGAGTTACCTAAAATGGGGAGACAAAGAAATAAACTCTCAGCAGAAGGAAAGGAGGAATCCTCAAGAAGAGTGCAAAATGAAATAGAGGCAAGCACCCTATCAGACATGGAATTCAAAATAATGATGATAGAAAAGCTCAATGAGCTCAGCCAGCTCAAGGAAAATTATAAACAACTCCAGGGGAACTACAAGGAACTCCAGGGAAGCTACTAGGAACTTACTGAGAGCTACACCAGCATTAAAAAGGACATAGAAACCATCAATAAGAGTCAAGAGGAAATGAAGAATACAATTTTTGAATTGAAAAACACAGTAGAAGGAATCCAAAGCATGCTAGAGAAAGCAGAGGATCAGATCATCAAGCTGGAAATCAAGGTAGAAAAAAACTCCCAGGCAGTGCAATAAAATGAAAAAAGACTGAAAAAGAATGAAGAGGTTTTCAGAGAGCTGCAGGACAACATGAAATGCAATAATATCTGTATCATAGAGATACCAGAATGAGAAGAAGAGGAGCAAGGGATAGAAAACCTGTTTGAAAAAGTAATGACAGAAAACTTCCCTAACTTGAGGAAAGAAAAAGTCATGCAATCTCAAGAAGCACAGAGGGTCCCAATGAAGACAAATCCAAACAGGCCCACTCTAAGACACATCATAATGAAAATGGCAAATTTCAAAGGCAAGGAGAGAATCCTAAAAGCAGCAAGAGAGAAATAGCTAACAACATACAAGGGGGCTCCAATAAGGTTATCAGCTGATTTCTCAACAGAAACACAACAAGCCAGAAGGGAATTTTTTTAAACTTTATTTATTTATATATTTTTTCTTCTTTTTTTTAAATTTAATTTTATTGTTGTTGTATTATATCCATCCATCCCCTTTGTCCTCCTCTCTGTCCCCTTCCCCTCCCACCCAAAAAATATTTTAAGCAATGAAAAACAAAGGTCTACAACCAAGACTACTCCACCCAGCAAGGCTCTCATTCAAAATGGAAGGTGAAATAAGGAGTTTCCCAGACAAAAGAAGGCTAAAAGAATACATCTTCACCAAACCAGCATTGCAAGAGATGTTAAAGGGTCTTCTTTAAGAAGATGAAGAAACAGAGAGACAGACAAGAACACAGGTACAAAGGGAAAAATAGATGATGAATAAGTATCTATTAATAATAACCTTAAAGGTAAATGGATTAAATGCACCAATCAAAATTCACTATATAGGGTAGCTGAATGAATAAGAACCAACTTTAACTTATGAATGCTTGTTATAAATAGATTTTACTAAATAATGTATAATTTTGTATATTACTTGTATCTGCATTACTGCAGATGAAGTTTTCTTAGATTAGAATTATTTCACAATATGGGAAAATCATGTTACTTGTAGTAACTCAGAAAAATCTAATACAGTTAAGGAAGAAGAAAAAAATAAGAAAATGTGGATGTATACTACATAGAATACATGCTATCTTTCTTAGTCACTGTTACAAAATATGTGCTTGTTTGTGGGTATTTAATATATAGATCTTGTTAGCAATTTATGTTTTAAATAGCAACCGACTGGTCATTGGTGTTATGCAAAATCAGTCAATCATTAGGTTAGAAAAGATGCTGAGAATGAAGACCACTTTGGATAGAAGTTGCAAACTACTAAACTATATGATTCGTGTACATAGGCATTATGTATTCTTATATTAGCATGTAAATTAGATGAGATTCCTTTCAATTAAATCATGGAAATACACATTTCCAGTTATGAAGGCTCTCAAACTGGGGATGTTTGGGAAAAGGTATTAATGCCATAGTAAACTTTATTATTGAAATGTGGACATACCAAATCTCTACCTAAACAGACTCTTAAATAGTTCAGGGGTTAGTTTAGGACCACATAGGAAGTCAACCACAAGTTCAAAAAATAGCTAGAATACTATTCTACAAAATTATTTAAATCCTAGGGATTTTTATTTTTTACCTCAGTTTAGTAGACATAATAATTTCTAATCTGGGGACCAGCTGAGCACTGCAAGTGCCATTATTTCTGAAGGCTTCAACTTGTAAAACACATGTAGAGGAAAAACGGGGGATATTGAAAGAAGAAAGACTTGTGCACAGCTAAAAAAAGAAAAAATCAGTCACTATTTAAGATGAAAAACTCCAAAAAGAGTAAGTTGTAGTTTCAGTAGCTTAAAATAAAGTTGAGTTGCATTATTGGAGGGGGAGGGAAGGATCTGACTCAAAAACCAAACTCATTTATACAATGGGTTTGGTACTGTCTCTAGGACAACTTTCACAAAAGTGAGTTCTGCAATACACCATTTCTGTGATATATTTCACAAAAATAGCATTCCAGAGTAAAATAAGTATTAGCTGCTTAATTTGCTACTATATATCTAAAATACTATCACTTAACATGTAATAATTATATAAGCTATTGGCATATTTTAAATTTTTTGTATTAACTCTTCAAAATCCAGTATGGGTGGCACAGTGGATAAGGCGCGGGCCTGTGAACCCAAAAGTCACTGGCTCGATTCCCAGCCAAGGCACATGACCAGGTTGCAAACCAGGTTGTAAGCCAGGCCTCCAGCCAGGTCTGTAGCTGGAGGCAGGTGAAAGGCAACCATATATTGTTGTCTCTCTCCCTCTCTGTCTCTCTCCCTTCCTCTCTTTCTAAAAAATAATAAAATATTTTTAAAAAACCAACAAAAAAACAAAACAAATCTTTAAAAATGAACAAAGAAAAAAAGAACCAAAATCCACCATGTACTTTAAATATGTGTAAAAATATGTATGTGAATAAATGTATTTTTGCATGTGTTTGGTAAAAAATAAAATAAAATAAAACTAAGTTATAGTTAAAGATGGCATTTTATAAATTCAACTTTTCTACACAAAATAAAGGCTGCTCCATCCCTCCTTAATAGGAGTTGAGGGTTTTGGCAGCTTCCTATGTTCCTTCTGCAGCTTCTCCAGGATACCAGTCCCTGGACCAGAGGGAGAACTTCTCCAGAATGCACACAATAACCACCCATGCTAAAGAAGCCCTTCTTGCCTGGATGTACTATTTCTATGTTTTGTTTTGCTTTGTTTTACCCAGTGCTTTTTTTTTTTTTTTAGTGCATTTCCAATTATGTTGATGTAAATAAGAATTAAAAATGTGGTGATACAATGAAATACAGAGAATTAATAAGATAAAAATAACTTCATTCATGAAATATACTATGTAGAAGATAAATACTTGAAAGTTAAAAGCATAATCAATTCAGTTTTGAATTCCTTAAATACAAAAAGTAGCATTTAGACTATAATGATTATTTTGGATGTTGGTTGTGAAAATGTTATGCAATTCACTAAAATTTTTCATAGGCTTATTTTTCTAAATTAAAAAAAATTTTTACATGGTCTTCTATGGTCATTCCACATATTTTTCATTTTATATATACCAAAGGTGACCAGAATTGAGAACCTGAGAGATCTGTCATTTGTTAATGTACTAGGTAGGGTATAGGAGGATAAGATTCACCCAAATAATTTTGATTTCAAAACACGAGGAAGATTGAATGTGATCATCTTTCCTAAGGATCTCTTTCAGTTCCTGTAGCTCCATCATCTGATCTTTAATTTACAACTAAGGGTGGCAAAACATGAGCAGTTTTTGAAGTGACAACATTTTAGGCAATTAACTATGGTTTATAAGATCATCTCTTTGGATGCAAGGACCAGGCTTGGAAACATAGAGGACAGCTCACAGGCTCACTGGACATCTGGGGGAGGGCATGCCAACCATAGAAACAGACCAGGAGTAGCAGGTTCTAGTCAGAGGGCAATTCCACAGGCTTTATCCATTTACCAGTGCTGGTTCCACTTACTAAAATCACAGGACATTCAGGCCCAACCTTGCATATTTCCTAGCCTGCATTTATTTTAAATGCAAGGTCTCCTAAACATTTTAGTTGCTATACAATGTTTGCCCTGTACTATCTGTCATCTTACCCTGCCCTTTGGTTAATCTACTTTGTCTCATTTTAGGGATTTTACACATGAACGTCCTCAAAGGATAAAAACATTAACTTACCTGTTATTTGTGTTGTACTGATTGAACTTGGACTCTTAGCTTTAAAGGAAAGAAAGAAAGAAAAGAAAATCACCCACATTGAATGCTGAATATCAAATCTATTCTCATAATTATTTCACGTGGCAAATGAACATAGAACTTAGCTTACCTATGAATCAGTTTCCCTGACATAATAAAATCATGAGGCTTCATGATTAAGAGATAGTTTAGAGCAGGGGTCAGCCAACTTTTATTTAAAGGGCCAAATAGTAAATATTTTCGGTTTGTGGACTACTATTGCAAGTACTCAACTTGAGTGTTGTGGTGTGAATGCAGCCACACATAAGGCGTCTGAAGTACGGGCACGTTTGTGTGCCAGTGAAACTCTACTTAGGAAAACAGGCGAGGCCGCAATGTGCTGACTCTTGCTTTAGAGTGTCTGGTACAAACTCCCATCTTCAATACACCAGGATAACACAGGCAACACAGATCCTTTGGTAGGTGCCTTGCGTGTTTGCCTAGTAAGATAGGACGCATCTCCTGACCTGAGGAAGATCCAGGAAGTTCAGACAGACCCCTCTGAAATTTAGGGAACTCTGTTAAAGTAAATGTAATCCAGAAGAGGGTTCTACAAGTCAAATTACATGAGATAATTATGATAAGACTCTGACAACTTAAAGTATATTCACCATGAACACTATTTGCTATGTGGAAAATAGAGAAAATATTTTTGAAACAAATAAGAGCCCAATGATAAACATTTGAAGTATCCATTTGCCTCCTTTGTATCTTCATTCGACTGGTATCCTTAAATCTGCCTTTTTTCCCCCAACCTTCTCGGTTCAATTCACGTAGCTCAATTGTCCCCCAGTTTCACAGCACAAAAAATAATGGCCTTTCTTGATTCTCTTCTGTTTCTTATCTCCACCAGCTCCAGCTTCAACATCTATTCCAAATATATCTCACCACTTGATTGCTTACTATTCTTCTGGAACCGGTATCTCTCCCCTGAGTAGCTACAGTAATAGCCATCCAGAAAGATCTTTTTAAACTTAAACTTGGCTGCTTCAATATTTCCCTATTCCTATTATGGCTGGTAAGTCTTTATAGGACATAATCCCTGCCTTGTTCCTCAATCTATCTCCAACAAATCAGCCCCTGTTTAGATCGAAGGGTGGGGGTGCTCTTCCTGCCTCGGGTTTCTCTGCTTTTCTGTGCCTCAGTATTGTTCTGTCAAGCTGACATTAGCTTCCCGCTACCGTTAATGACTGCTGGGATATCACCCTTCTAAAACGTGTCCTTCAACCACCTTATCTAACGTTAGCTCTTCATTTCCCTTTATCTACCAATCTGCTTCATTTGCTCAATAGTACTTTCGTTACTGCAATGACATTTACTTTATTTTTTTTAAAGTTTTGTTGTCAGAATGTAAACTCCATGAAGACAGAGATTTGTTTTTTCATTTGAAAAAGTAAAGTATCATTAATATGGAATATATTCATTTTCAGTGTGCAACAAACATAGTGACTTGGCAGTTATATATACACTGCAATGTGATGACTAGAATAGGTCTAGAAACAAAAATTATTACATCATTGATTGTATTTCCTACTACATCCTGTAACTTATTTGCTTTATAACTGAAAGTTGGTACCCCTTCACCCTTTCCACCCATCCCCCACCCCACACCCCCAGGGAATCATCAGTTCTGTTTCTATGGGTCTCTTTCTGTTTGTTCATTTGTTTTGTTTTTTAGATTCCACGTATAAGTGAAATCATACTGCATTTGTCTTTCTCTGTCTGCTTTATTCTACTTAGCATAATTCCCTCTAGGTCCATCCAAGATTACTTGTTTACTCAGACCCATATTTTCAATGCCCACCACCAGGACATGGCAAAGTAGTTTTCTGGTGAAAAACAAAAAATAAAAAAACACATAGAATGAATAAATAAGAATAGAAAATAATAGTAAGAGTAATAATAATAAATAAGACTGAATATACTTACCTAAATTTGAGGGGAAATGAATGCTTTATTTAAAATAGCTGGTTGGACAATCATAGCTACCATTTTTAAAGCACTCTTATGGTTAGTCCCATATATTATTTGTTGATGTCTACAAGAGAGATTCTCATTTTGCACATCTGCAAACATTTTCTGAGACAAGTGAAATTACTTTCTCAAGGGAACACAATGATTATAATTCAGGTCTCTTGGTTATAATGTCCATTCTTATTTATTAAAATAGACAAGTGTTTCCTTCCACTAAACGATTCCAAAAGGAGAGCTTATGTAATTAAGTCCTAATTTTCATAATAAACATGTGTTTTCAGAAAGGGCCAAGATATGATCTATAGAGGAAGTGATTAAAGCCAAATAACAAATGAATGTAGTGCATCCTTTAAACCTATTCTCAGACTTAGATGTTTAATAAAGACCAACATCTTAGGGTAGTTAGTTGGTCAATTAAAATCTGTTTGTTGAGCTTGATTTTCTAACATGAAACTAAAGTCTTACGAAACGCAAATGAGGTTCTGTGATGCTAAACTTTAATTCACATTAATCTAAAGCTAAGCTTTACGCAAATAATCTGCTTTTAAATCAGAAATCTTAAATAATAATAAAACAAATAACTTTGCTAACTATTCTTATCTGACAAAGGATATTGTGTTTCCAGTTATATATATAGAGCTGTATATATAGTTTCACACAGAACATTGTTAACAAATCCAGGAGAAAAAATATATAGTTATTCCCATATATAATTCTTTACTAATTTGTTTAAAATAATTTACTATAAACAATTCAAATTTTCCTTATCATTCTTCCATATATGACATTGACTTACATTGTATATGAAATTATTTCTTATTTGGCTGAACAATGACTGTGACTAAGACTTTGTTATCTTGAGGATTCATCTTGTGTCTGTCCACAAGAAATGATACAAACTCATTAAGTAGCATATAAAAACCATTATGATAAAGTTCACAAATAAGTGGCATACATAAATCATGCCATTTACAAAAGAACTAAACAGTCTGGGAGATCAGATAAATTAATGTTTTCCAAAGGATGAGATGCATAGCATTGTCTGAAAGATTCCATAACATGGGACTGAAAAGTGGTGTTAATTAACGTTGAAACATGCAATTAGGAAGTTATTTGTCTTAAGCCTTCTTTTAGTTTATGTAATTATTTCAGTGAGGAAATCTTAAAACTTTTTATTATTATTATTTTTTGAGAGAAGGGCAGGGAGGGATGAAGAAAGGGAGAGAAACATTCATGCATGGTTGCCTTTCACCTGCCTCCAGCTGGGGGCCTGGCTGGAGACCTGGCTTGCAACCTGGTTATGTGCCCTGACTGGGAATTGAACCAGAGACCTTTGGGTTAACAGGCTGAAGCCAATCAACTAAGCCACACCAGCCAGGGCTAAAACTTCATTTTAATGTAGACATGTCATTAATACCTATCATGGGTTTACCTTGACTTTTTTGTCACCCTTGTTTTCAGGAGAAAGTGAGAATGCACTCCCCATCTACCATGAATGATGCAGATGAGTTCCCACATTTGGGGAAATTGCACGGGCCAACACATTCAGAGTGCAGTAGATAAGCCTGGCCCTCAGAAAACCATTTTTGTGATGATGGTATCTCCCCTGCCAGGTATTTGATTACTTTTTGTAAACAAGGATAGGCAAGCCCCTATCTCAGAGCCTGTGGCAAGCAACAACCTTTAGCTAGAGCTTAATTTTATTTTGCTTACATAGTGATTTTATAGCTCCTGCTTATGCCAAGTGACAGAGGTTTTTCATGTATGATGGTTTCCTTTTCAAACAAATTTAAGAATAAAAAGTGTATCATTTAAAAGAAAGTACTAAATAAATAATAGGGCAGATGGTACACATATCTAGCAACACTATGCAGTTGTGAGAAACACTGAGGTATACGTAGAATTTGAATAAGAAATTGGAGGAAGGGCAAGGTGAAGGAGCAATAAGGACCATACAAATGAGGAAGGCAGGAAACGCACACAGAGTTAAGAACAAATCTGACATGGTGGGCAACGGGGAGAAAGGCACCCTGGTTAGAATTGCAGGTTCATGTTCTGTCGGCCAGTGACTCTGTCAATCTTTTGTGCTATATTTATTGAACACCTACTTTTTAAGCAATAGGTACACCCAATTAAAAGCTAGTTATTTTCTACTTCTTTTGGATATTTTACATAAAATATCTGTAATAAAAATAAGCATGTTAAAATATCTGTAATAAAAATAACCATGTTATTTATAGTAAAGTTATAGTAAAGTTTATGGGGTCTGAGGCAAGAAAAACAGGGCTTGAATTTCTCTTTTCAATTTAACCTTGACCAAGTTATTTAATCTTCTGAACCTATTTCCTTATTTATGAGACCGGTATCATTAATATCAACATTGCCTGGCTTTTGCAAGGACATTTATTAATAAAATGATAGCTAAAATTTACTGTTTTCACTTGACATAAACTCTTTTAGCTTTATATGTTTTTATCACTTTTAATATTCCCAAGAATTGGATAAGGGTATATCATTATTATAAACTATTTTATGGGTGAGAAAACTGAGGCACAGAGAAGCTAAATAAATAAATGGTTGTACTGTTATTTGACCCTAGGTAATGTGACTTCAGAATCATTATTTATAACCAATAAGCTAAGTTTCTCTTGGGTATTTAGAATGCACTATTTTTTTTTTTTTTTAATTAAAAAGGATGTGTTACCTTGAAAATCACATGCTTGCGTGTAGGCTCTTCTCCTGTTCAGCAGAAATATATCTAAAATGTCTACTTGATTATTGTACAATTATCTATGCTTTTGTATAAAAATAAATTCTTGCTTTCCAGGTATTTCATTTTTCAAGAAACGGCTTTGTGTGTGTGTGTGTGTGTGTGTGTGTGTGTGTGTGTGTTTAGAACTACTTAGAACAAAGCCAATTCTAACTGTGTTTAGAAGCCAAATGAATACAGTGGTCCCAGGAACTAAGATGCAGAGAGTATTTTACTATACCAATCAAAATAAAATTGGGAGTCTTAAGTGACTCATGGGGTTGGCCACTCATGCCTATATAAGAGCAAAAGCTTGAATAAACTATGGACCTGGATGACATTGTCCTCACCAGTCACTGAATGTGCACTAACTAGTGCACCATACTATTTAAGTGTAGTTTTTAACTGTTACACATTTTACAGATGCATAATTTCTTTTATTTTTGCTTGTATTCAAAGCAATCATAGAATGAGATGCATGAGGTTTTGATTTGCTAAAGACATATATTGCCTACAAGATAGGTTCTACTTACAAGAAGCCAAACATTACCCTAGGAAATTGTTCTCCATATGAAGTGGAAATGACCCTGCTCTTCAAATTCTTCTATGTGGTCATTGTCCCATGAAATAAAATTATTAGTTCACAATTATTGTGTGAAATAGACTCATGCTAGGTAACCTTCTTTATGTTGTGCTTAACATGATCACAATAAAAAGGAAGAAAATGGGTTATTCCTGATGTGTTTCAAGATAAGAGCGGGCCTTGGACAGCCACGGTTCTCACCTGCCATGTCTTTTATTTAAGGTGTCTCTCCCAAAGAGACGTAGGGACTCTGCATCATCTGTAGCTGCTTCTTATTAAGGATGATGAATATGTCAAAATGCATCTATTACTGTTAACAGCTAATATTTGGTATTGCTGTTATGGCAGATTACAAGCTTTTCTAGTCAAGATAGTTTCAATAAAAGTACAGATTCCTTCATAACATCATGGAGGCCAGGATATGGGATGTGTTGTTGTGAAGATATACACCAGAACTGGGTATCTGTCAGAAATTTGTCCTGCTACTTACTGTCTGTCCCTCCTGAACAACTTAATCTTGCTCATAGATTCTCCACCTATTTATTATATACTCTTGTCCTTTCTTCTCTATCAACTCTACTTATTCACATTTTTTTTTTTTTTTATTATGTCATAGGCATGCATAGAAATCATCACAGTTGTTTCAGGCCCACTCTACTAAAATCTTGCTGTTTCGGTTCCCATACCTAATCACATTTTTTGTTTCTTTAGATTTTCTAGCTCACATGTTCCAGAAAATTTGATTGGCCTGGTCAACATTTTCTTTCCTTTAATTTTTAAATGAAGCCTATAAAGAAATTAGAACTAAATTAACTAATTTTAAGTGTACAACTCAATACTTTTTAATAAGTTTATAAAAGTTATGTGACAATTACTATAATCCAGTTTTAGAATATTTTCGTTAAGACAAAAGACTCCCTTGAATCTTTTTTGCAGTCTTCAGTCCTACCTTCTGCTTATGTAACCACTTGTCTGCTTTCTTTCCCTATAAAAATGTTGATTCTGTATATTTTATATCAATGGAATTATACAATATATCATATTTCATGAGAGGCTTCTATCACTGAGTATAATGCTTTTGAAGTTCATTGTGTTATAACATATGCAGTATTTTGTTTCTTAAAATTGCTGAATAATATTCCATTGTATGGCTATCCCATATTTGGAATATTCTAAATTCATCCAAAATGGGAGATCTAATGGAATATTCCATTTCATCAGTTAATAGACATTTGAATTATTTCTAGTGTGACCATTATGAGTAATACTATGATTAACATTCATTATCTCAGTAACACCCTGTCTTGATTACTACAGCTTTAGGGTAAGTTTTATAATTGGCTTGTGTAAGTCCTCCAACTTTGTCCCTTTTGAAAAATGTTTTAGCTGTTCCAGGTCCTTTGTATTTCTATATGTATTTTGGGATCATATGTATTTATGGATGCAAATTTCTAAAAATTGATTCTGATAGGGGTGATATTGAATATATTAACCAACTATTTATCAACTTGGAGAGAACTGGTATCTTAAAATATTGAGTCTCTAATCAACAATCTATAATCTACAATTATATAATGTCTCTCCATTTTATTAGATATTTAATTTCTCACAGAAATGTTTAATAGTTCAGTATATAAATTTTACATGTTTATTGTTAAATTTATTCCTATATATTTTATCCTTTCTCATGCAATTGCAAGTGACATTATTTTCGAATTGTCATGGCTAATATATAGAAATATAATTTATTTTTCATATCTTATATGCTATGATATAAAATACTCTTTATTAATTTTGGTAGTTTTTGTGGATTCCTTGAATTATCTACTTAGATGATGATATAGTCTGCTAAGAAAAACTATTTTATTTTACTCTTTCCATCTGGGTAAATGGTTTTATCTATCTGTCTTTTTCTGTGTCCAGCTATCACCTTATTGTACTATTTACAATCTTTGGTTATAATTATTAATGGAAGTGGTGACAATGGCATCTTTGCTATGTTCCAGGCCTTAAGAGAAAAACGTAAAGTTTTTCACTATGAAGTATGATGCTTTCTGTATGTTTTTCATTGATGTCCTTTATTAGTTTGAGAAGGTATTAATTTATTTCTAGTTCATGAAAGAATTTGAAAATTGTTTCATTTATTTAAAAAATATTTTACAGAATTCACAAGTGAACCCATCCTTCATGGAGTTTGCTTCATAGAACACTTTTGAATTTCTAATGCAATACTTATAAATGTTTTAGGTCTTCTCAGACTTCCTATCTTCCTGAGTCAGTTACAGAAATTAGTTTTGTCTAAGGATATTCTCATTTTTATCAAACTTATATAATTTGTAGGCCAATCACATTTTTTTTGTGCCAGATGATATCATAGGTGACTGCCCACCCTTAAATTGATCTTCACTTGTGGCTATGAAGGGATAGACTACACCATACAAACCAAAGCTACCAAGTGGTTGTCTCATCTTGCAGAGACTAGGAAAGAATTTGGTGAAGTATGACTCTTTGATAGCAGTGGTCTTGAAAAACATTCTAAGTCTAATTCTATCTAACATTTCAGCAGAAGTTCTCATACTTACAACTCTTTTGGGAACTTTGTGATGTTGAAATAGTCCTTGGAAGTGGACTCACTGTTGTACTTATGTTGGTCAAGTTTTTCTTCATGGTATCAATCGTTGTAGCTCCTAATTATGTAAAAAGAGTCAATAGCCATCAGAGGTATAACCAGTCACCAAGTATTTTCGTTAGTATTCATATTAACATCCAGTTACAATTTAAAGATTAGTTATTGAAAGTCTTCTGATTAATATTTAGAAATTGATCATTTTGATGTCTACATTTTAGTGATCCAGTTAATTACATTAAAGAAACTAAGAGACACATTAGACTCATATGCTTGCAATAGGTTATCTCATTTAATTATAATAGTAACCCTATGAATTAAAAAATGATTATGATTATGATAACAATTTTATATATAAGACTCAGAAAAGTTAAATCATTTCCCCAGAGTCACATAACATGTAGCAGGAGAGAGCCAGGATCTGAATCCAAGTCTTTCTGATGTTAAAGTTAATCACTCACCTACCTTAGAAAGGAAATAGTAAGGAAGTAGTAAGAGTTGAAGATGGTACTATAGTTCCCATGCTGTCTGGGAAACAGATTTTAGGTAGGTGTACTAGTCATGAGGTGAGGGATCACAAGTACATATAAACATACAAAGGATTGTAAGAAATTACTGCAAACAACTATATGACAGCAAATATGACAACCTGGGTGAAATGGACACATTTCTGGAAATGTATAATCTACCAAAACTGAATCCAGAAGAAGCAGAAAGCCTGAATAGACCAGTAACAACTAGTGAAATTGAAGAAGTAATCAAAAATCTCCCAAAGCACAATAGCCCCAGACCAGATAGCTACAAAGGTGAATTCTACCAAACATTTAAGGAAGAACTAACTCTTATCCTTCACCACTTATTCCAAAAAATCCAACAAGAGGGAAGACTCCCAAACTATTTCTATAAGACCAATATTTTTCTTTTAATTTAATTTATTTATTTATAATTTAATTTTATTGCTGTTGTAATGAGGCCAATATTATTCTAATCCCAAAACCAGGTTAAGACACAACTAAGAAAGAAACTACAATATTCTACAAGATTCTCAACAAAATATTGGCCAACTGGATCCAGCAATACATTCAAAAGATAAAAGATCACACACCATGATCAAGTGGGTTTCACCCCAGGGATGCAAGGATAGTACAACATTCACAAATCAATAAATGTAATACAACACATTAACAAAATGAAAAACAAAAACCATATGATCATATCAATAGATGCTGAAAAAGCATTTGATAAAGTACAGCAACCATTTATGATCAAAACCCTCAGCAAAATGGGAATAGAGGGACCATAACTCAACATCATAAAGGCCATACATAAGAAACATGAAGCCAACATCATACTCAATGGGCAAAAACTAAAAATTTCCCCGCTAAGATCAGGAACAAGACAAGGCTGTCCACTTTTTCCACTTCTGTTCAACATCATCTTGGAAGTTCTAGCCATAGCCATCAAAGAAGAAAAAGGGATCAAAGGTATCCAAATTGGAAAGGAAGAAGTCAAACTGTCATTATTTGCAGATGATACGATAGTGTACATACAAAACCCGATAGGCTCCACCAAAAACTTACTTAACCAAATAAGCAAATTTAGCAAAATAGCTGGATATAAAGTCAATATCCAGAAATCAAAAGCATTTTTGTATACCAATAATGAAACTTCAGAGATAGAAGCTAGAAAACAAATCCCATTTATCATAGCAACAAGAAAAATTAAGTACTTAGGAATAAACTTAACCAAGGAGGTAAAAGACCTGTACTCAGAAAACTAGAACATTGAAGAAAGAAATTAAGGAAGATACAAATAAATGGAAGCATATACTATGTTCATGGATGGGAAGAATTAACATCATTAAAATGTCCATATGACCCAAAGCAATCTACACATTCAATGCAATCCCAATGAAAATACCAATGACATACTTCACAGAAACAGAAAAAATACTTCAAAAATTTATATGGAGCCAAAACACCCACGAATAGCCACAGCAATCTTGAGAAAGAAGAACAAGATAGGAGGAATCAATCCTGGACATCACAATACTGAACATCAAACTATACTACAAGGCTACTGCAATCAAAACAGTCTGGTACTGGCATAAGAATAGACATATAGCTCAATGGAACAGAATAGAGAGCCCAGAAATAAACCCAGTAATCTATGGTCAATTAATATTTGACAAAGGAGGAAGGAACATAAAATGGAGTAAAAACAGTCTCTTCAACAAGTGGTGTTAGGAGAACTGGACATGCAAAAAATAAAAATAAAACTAGACCACCAACTTACACCCATACACCAGAATAAACTCAAGATGGATAAAAGACTTAAACATAAGCAGTGCCACCATAAAGGTCATGGAGAAAAATATAGGCAGGAGAATTTTAGATATCCTATGCAGAAATATGTTTACTGTTACTTCTCCAAGGGCAAAGGAAATAAAAGAACAAATCAACAAATGGGACTATATCAAATTGAAAAGTTTCTGTTCAGCTAAAGAAAACACCAGCAAAATTAAAAGGAAACCAACTGTATGGGAAAACATAATTGCCAATGATACTTCAGACAAGGGTTTGATCTCCAAAATATATAAAGAACTAATGTGACTCAACACCAGGGAGACAGACAGCCAATTAAAAAATGGGCAAAGGACCTGAACAGATAACTCACTGAGGGAGACATACAAAGGCCCAAAGTCATATGAAAGAATGCTCAACATCACTAGCCATCAGAGAGATGCAAATTAAAACCACAATAAGATATCACCTCACACCTGTCAGAATGGCAATCATCAACAAATCAACAAACAACAAGAGTTAGTGAGGATGTGGAGAAAAGGGAACCCTAGTGTACTTAGTGGGAATGCAGGTTGGTGCAGCTACTATGGAAAACAGTATGAAATTTCCTTAAAAAACTAAAAGTGGAACAGCCTTTTGATCCAGCAATTCCACTACTAGGATTATACCCAAAGAACCCTGAAACACCAATTCATAAGAGCCTATGTACCCCTATGTTCATAGCAGCGCTATTTACAATAGCCAAGTGCTAGAAACAGCCTAAGTGCCCTTCAGTGGATGATTGGATCAAAAACTTTGGTACATTTACACAATGGAATACTACACAGCAGAAAGAAAGAAGGAACTCCTACCCTTTGCAACAACATAGATTGAACTAGAAAGTATCATGCTTAGTGAAATAAGCCAGTCAGTGAAAGACAAATACCATATGATCTCACCCATTACAGGACAATAATGAACAAAACAAAGAAACAAGCAAAATAGAACCAGATACATGAATACAATGAATAGACCCTTAGTGGGCAAGGGGGAGTTGGGAGAGGGGAGGAGGAGGCAAAGAAGGGGAGCAGTTTAGTCAAGGAACTAGTATGGAAGAACCATGGACATAGACAACAAGTGGGATTGACTTTGGTGGGGAGTGGGTGGGTGAGGAAGGGGACAGAGGGGAGTAAAAAGGGGATGGATGTAATACAACAACAATAAAATTAAATGTACAAATTAAAAAAATAAAAGAATCATAGCCTTATATTAACTTCTTGTTGGAAAAACTATCCTAATTGCATTGTTGCTTCAGGCATAGTAGATTCTGAATTGTTCTCAGAAAGCAACTGTCACCTCAGAGGAAGAAGAAAACCAGTCTTAAAAAACCAATTTTAAAGCTGTTCTCCAAATTTGTATGATTTGCTCCCTGGCCATATCCCCCCAGATAGTACTAGGTATCTGCTTTGGTCTATAATAGTGATTTTCAACCTTTTTTTTTTTTAATCTCATGGCACACGTAAATTAATTACCAAAATTCTGTGACACACCAAAAATATATTTTTCCTTATCTGACAAAAAATAGGTATAATTTTGATTCATCCCCACATTATAGCTATTGTCGTATTGTATTTTTACGCGTGTCATTTTTTAAATTTGACAATCTAGGGGAAAAGAGGTCAGTTCCCCTAACTAAATAGTCAGGTGTTGAATGTTTTAAAAATTCTTGTGGTACACCAGTTGAAAATTGTTAGTCCCAGATTCACATTGTACAGTATATCAAGTTAATACTATATGTATTAGGTCTGACAAACACTAGTTTAGTTGAGAAATATTCATTTACATTGCAACATTGAGATATTTGCTTTACTTTTAGGATTTGCAATCTTGAAATCCATGCTGTTCTAATTCTTGGAATTTGTTTTAGGTGAAATGCATGCAAGACAAAGTGTAAGTAATTTTTAATCCATATTTGAATTGAAATAAGGAAAATCTAATACAAGAGATACTTGAGAGAAACACATCAATCAATACTAGAGTGTAAGTGCGGAGAAAAGACCTTGGTTCTAATCATACCCTTAATTCTCAGACTGAGCAGAATGAATATGAGGGATTGAGGCTCATATTCACAATATGAGCTTTTAGAATCATCTTGAAAATATTAACATGTGATTCATCTTATATATTTTTTGAGACTAAATTTGGGGAAGGAAGCAATAAGTGTAAACATTAGTTATAGTAGAAATCTAAAGTGTGTTTACAACAGATTGACTTGAAAGAGAGGGATTATAGAGTTAAATTGTTCAGGGAAGGGGATTAAGCAGTTATTTATTCTGAAACTATATGATTTAAATTACAGTAATCCTTTTTTACATTCAAATTATATGAAGCTGCATAGATTTTAAAATAAAATAAATGTCTTTATGTTAGAATTACTAAGATTAAAAAAGTTGTTATTATGCATTGTAAAACCCTAGGGAGTAGTATTTTCTAAAGTAGTTTCTCAAGAACCTACATTTTCAGGGATCACTTTGTAGATTAGTACTCCCTAGAAATCCTGTCCCCATGACAACATGGGTGCTGTGGGGTAAATTAATTAATGTCCTGATTCATTTAACTGACTTCTGAAGTAATGTTAAAGAGCCACACATAGAAAGATTGTGAGGAGCATAAATGTTGGTATCAACTAGTCCTAGGGAGCTGTGTCAGACCAGTGCTAAGATTTGGAAACAAAGCTTCTTCAGGTTTTGATTAGAGTCTGTTGATCTCCTCCCTTGACATGAAAAGCAATACCCCAAACTATAAATAACCCCAAGAGAAAAAAATCAATAAAAGAGCTGTAAAGGAGTGTAGGCCAAACACCTGAACAATTCAGGAATTTAAGATTACATCTCCTTCAGTCCTTCATTCCTAAGGGACTAGGCTATTACAGAGTTTCCAAGATTTTGAAGAAAACAAAATAGTGGTGTTCAAGAAATATAGGTAAATTTTAAAACACTACAACTTTTGTACAACTTTTGGTGGGAGACAAGAAGAGATGAGAGTTTTATTTTAATGTAAATTTTGTATTTTTTTTTTCTGTATCATTTACATGGTGGCTTAAGGTAGATGTCAATGGCCCATTGTCCACCCTCTTGCAAGACCATGTAGAACCTGAATATAACCCAAGACACATGAGCCAGAACAGATCACTGAAGGGCTACCTGCCACTGGGCCATTGCTAACAGGTGTCTAGGTGCCTCCAGATCTAGCTGTCATCTAACCCAGTTTACCAAGGTAAGATTATATAGGAATTTGGAACCCAGCCTAGGCCAGAATAAAGTACTTAGAGGGACTCTTTGCATATGTAATGAAGAAACCAGATGTGTTGGCGTAGTTTGGTAACTTCAGAGGATTCTAGTGATCTGGGGTTCTTTTTCAGTCCCTCTGTTCTTCTTTAGAGACTTCACTAACAAGTAGAGAGATGTTAATCTTCTGTTTCCTTAACATTTATTTTAACTGTTTCTTAGAGCCAGAGAAAATAGCAATAAGGACTCCTCCTTTACTTTCTTTTATCTAGTGGTTCTTTTGCCTATTAGGTTTTATATACCAGTGAATAATTACCAATGATGCTTATAGAGACATTAAAAGCTTCCAGAACATTTATGTTGCTCTTTTGAAATCTGTAGTTCATTAACAATTACACAATGAGATTCTTTCAGGTCCAGCAGCCAGGCAGTGGTAAAAAAGAGTTGCTTTGTTTCCTGATTGTAGAATAAGAGGGGGAACCCCAAGACATGTGATTTATTTTTTAAATTGTGTATTTATTCTTACACATTTAAGCTTCAGTTACCTTCAAAAGTAATCTGCATTTCATGCAATACACCTATGGCGACTTTTCATCTAATTCTCAAAACATTTTTTGAACTCTTTAATTTTGATGCCTTTTAGTACTTATGCTGTTTTATTTTTGTTTTGTTTCAGCTCTTTCACATTGGAAAAATATTTCCCTTTGAGGACTTTTCATTGGGGAAACAATAAAAAAGTTGCCTGGCGCAAGATCTGTGAAATGGGAGGGTGGGACATGGGTGTCCTGCCATTTTTGGTGAAAACTGATGAACACTCAGCATAGAGGGGCTAGGTGGGCTAGCTAGTGAATCACCCACCCATCATGAAATGGGCCAACACATTAAAGAGTCTTCAAAAAATTCACTGAAGCCTAACACAGCCTCTCACAACTGCCAGCTGGTGTACCTAAAAAGGTGGGTTCCTACAACACTCACCTAGTGAGGCAAGTCTGTACTACAAGGAGCCCACCCTCCAGAAGATAACTCTGGTGTTTTGGGGATACCCCCATACATATTTTTATTATGAATGGAATTTCAATAAACATAATATCTTATTTTAGTACATAATATCTTATTAACTGTACTACCCTACGGGCCCATTGGGGAAGTCAAATAGACCATGTTTAGTAGTTAAGAGAAATAGGTAGAAGTTGACTCTGCCTACCTATACCCACCAGCACCAACTGTTCTATATTGAGCAATTCAACATCTATTTGTTTGGTGTATTAGCATTTTGTACTTACTAACAAGATTTCTTGTGGATATGTTTCTGCCAATTAAAAGAATTAGACAACAGTTGCCTTATTCAATAACAAGATAACAAAATGATAACCTTGCCATTCCACACTAAAAGTAAGAGGAAGAGCATCAGAGTAGTCAGAAACAACAACATTTATTAGCACCGTGAAATTCATGTGTGAATAATGTTCCTACACTATGCTCAAGAACATGACCTTTTGCCTGAACTTTAGTCATTTGTAAATAAAATTCTAACAAGTTGTTGTTGTTATGTATGTTGAGTTGCTCCCACTTAAAGTAGTAACTTTAAAAAAAGAATAACCACCCATAGCAGGGCTACCAAAGGGGTAGCCTGAAAACAGGGAAAAAACAAGAACATTTACCAAAAACAGAAACAAACATATTCAGAATTTGGTGACCACTTTGTGGAGGGAGAAAAAGAAATGCTATGTGAGCCCTTTTAATACCTATAGGATAGCTATTTAATAGCCGAGTGATGAATTGAGGTTAAAATAATATCTGTTGGTTATGATGTTGGTTGTTAAAGAAAAATTTGAAGTTACAAAATTAGCTTTAAAAAAATTGTTATGACATTTAGCCTTTCTGAAACTCAGTATTCCTGTCTTTAAATAATAATGTTTAAATAATAACAATAAAAGAATCTTAAAAATGTTCATAAATTGCTTGAGTCAAATCCACTATTTTAAAAATAGTACTTTAAAAAATTGTAAAGCACTTACAAGCCATGCTTATTATGTTCTGCCTAATGAGAAAATTATATCCATGATATTATTTAGAATAGTCTCTATACCAATTACTTTTTAATTAGATTCAATTTAATTTTAAAATCAGTTGCATAAAGAGGGTAACCTCCAATAGATAGCAAATATACAAAAGAAGATAAATATTTTTTGAAAATATAGTGGGGAAGAATTAATAAATATATAGATATAAATAAAAAATGGTAAATAACCAATTGGTCAATAATTGAATTACAGGGGATATTAGAAAATACTTTTGAGATGAATGAACATGAAAACAGTATATGAAAATGTATGGGATGTAGCAAAAATAGCACTTAAAGGGAAATTTATTGGTGTAAACCAATAGTAAAAAAGAAATAAGATCTTAAATTAACCTGCCAATTAAAGAAGTTAGAAATAGAAGAACAAACTAAACCAAATGGGAGCAGAAGGCAAGGCATAATAATGATTAAAAAGGAAGGTACAATAAAAGTAACAGAGTAATCAATAATATCAAAAGTTACTTTTCAAAGATCAAAAAATTGATAAACCTTCAGTTAGACTCACAAAGAGGACGCATTACTAAAAGAATGAATTAAGGAGAGGACATTACTACCATTTTAATAGAAATAAGGATTATAAGACAATAGTACGAACAATTGTGTGCCAATTAGATAAGCTAGAGGAATTGGACAAATTCTTAGCAAATCAATAACTAGCAAAGTAAGTCAAGAAAAGAATAGAAAATCTAAATACACTTATAATAAATAAAGAGGTTGAGGTAATCCATTATTTTTTCACAAAGAAGATACCATGATGATATAGATTTATTGGTAAATTTGGACAAGTGCATTAGATTTTTCTGAGTTATTGCAAGTAATGTGATTTTCCCATATTGTGAAATAATTCCAATCTAAGAAAACTTAACCTGCAGTAATGCAGATACAAGTAAAACTCAGAAAAATTGAATGAAATTAACAAAGAAAAAGGTAAGAAAATGTGGATGTATATTACATGGAATAGTTGTTATCATTCTTATTCATTGTTACAAAATACGTGCTTATTTGTGGATGTGTAATATATAGATCTTGTTAGCAATTTATGTTTTAAATAGCAACCAACTGGTCATTGGTGTGATGTGAAATCAGTCAATCATTAGGTTAGAAAAGATGCTGAGAATGAAGACCACTTTGGATGGAAGTTGCAAAGTACTAAACTATATGATTCATGTACATACGCAACATATATTCTCATATTATCATGTAAATTAGATGAGATTCCTTTCAAATAGATCGTGGAAATATAAATTTCCAGTTATGAAGGCCCCTAAACTGGGGATGCTTGGGAAAAGGAATTATTGCTATAGTAAACTTTA
Source organism: Noctilio leporinus (assembly GCA_004026585.1). Lineage (NCBI taxonomy): Eukaryota > Metazoa > Chordata > Mammalia > Chiroptera > Noctilionidae > Noctilio > Noctilio leporinus. The sequence goes on along the minus strand of PVIW01001667.1, from coordinate 153,390 downwards.
TTATTGAAATGTGAACATACCAAATCTCTACCTGAAAAGACTCTTAAATAGTTTAGGGGTTAGTTTAGGACCATATAGGAAGTCAACCACAAGTTCAAAAAATAGCTAGAATACTTTTCTACAAAATTATTTAAATCCTAGCAATTTTTATTTTTTACCTCAATTTAGTAGACATAATGATTTCTACTCTGGGGACCAGCTGAGCACTGCAAGTGCCATTATTTCTGAGGGCTTCAACTTGTAAAACACATGTAGAGGAAAAATAGAGGGTATTGAAAGAAGTAAGACCTGTATACAGCCAAATAAATAAATAAAACAATTTACTATTTAAGATGGAAAACTCCAAAAAAATAAATAAATAAGTTGTGTTCCAGTAGCTTAAAATAAAGTTGACTTTCTTATTGGAGGAGGAGGATCTGACTCAAAAACCAAATTACTACAGGTTGGGCACTGTCTCTAGGACAACTTTCACAAAAGTAAGTTCTGCAATACATCATTTCTGTGATATATTTCACAAAAAGCATTCCAGAGTAAAATAAGTATTAAAGAAGAAAAAAAACTGCTTAATTTGCTACAATATATCTAAAATACTATCATTTAACATGTAATAATTGAATAAACTATTGGCATATTTAAATTTTTTTTTATATTAACTCTTCAAAATCCAATATGTACTTTAAATATGTATGTGTGTAAATGTATTTTTGCATGTGTTTGGTAATATTGCAATTCATATTACTTAAAAGAGTAACTTTAACCAAGTGAATTAACATAGACATTTTGAAATAGTGAAAATTGTATTAATATGATTTGAGAAGCTGACAGAAGGCAACAATTAAATGGTGAATTGTCTGGCTGTGAAAGGAAAAAAATTTTTTGGTCAAGTGTTTAAAGAATAATGCTTTATAAACTCTTCCAAAAATTGGTAGAGAAAGGAAGACTTCCCAATTCATTCCATGAGGCTGAAACAAGGTGCAGAATGGGGGGTCCCTAAAATATTGGGGGTATTCCCCACAGCCCTTTATTGGGGAAGGGGGAAGCCAATGACCTAGCACTTAAGATATTTTGCATAATAACAGCAAGGTGGTAGCCCATTCTTTCCTGCGGGGAAGCAGGTTACTGCCTCAGAGAATAGGCATATCAGACTTTCAGACTGTATCCTGATTTGTGACATAGCCAGGGGAGGCGGATGCCCTGCATCCCTGAGTCACTCTTACCCTGACTGAAGATAGCAGCTAAATGAATGGAATGAATATGAAAGATACAGGGGAACTGGCAAAAGTTGCCTATTGTAGGACTTGTAGGAGGAGCCAGGGATGAGGTCATGTAGGAAGCTCCAGGTTAGGATTTAAAATAAGAGCTGTCTGAAAGAGAAGGAGATTCTGCCATGCTGCCTGTAGTGAGGAAGGAGCTCCACCTGCTCCTCTGAGGATTTGGCTATGTGGCCTGGGCTAGAAAGAAAGAGGTGGCTGGTCCACCATGGGAGAGAGAAGGAAACGTAGCAGTCATGCCAAGCCATGGGGAGGAAGGGGCATGCTGCTGATTGTGCAGCTCTAGTTGACTCTGAAGTTACCAAGGACTCTGCCTTGCAAGATGCCAACCTCATGCCCCACAGACCAGATTCTATCTGGACTTTTGGGACTCAGGGCATACAGAGAAGTCACTTTCTTGGGACATGTGTGCCTCTGGACTCCACCATGATTCAGTGTCACACGGAACACGTATTCCTGGCCTACTACATGGAAGCTGAAGACAGCATACCGCAGATTCTGAATGAGGGCTGTTGTGACAGGATAGTGACTTTGAAACCTGTGAGTGTACTTTCCAGTGGGGATGGAGAACTGTTTTTGCAGCTAGCTTAAGAACAGACAAGAGTACAGAGACCTCCAGGCATGTTTTTGGCTGATAGTCTGATGGAGAGCAAGGGAAGGGCTGGGTCTCGTGGCAGAACACGGCTCCGACTGGAAGTATTTCCAGCCCCACCCTAACCCCAGGTTGGAATCCTGTAAATAAAAACCTGTTTCCCTCAACACTAATTGTTGGGTCATGTACCAGGGTACCATGTGCACAGGCCCCAGGTGCTTGGTAACAAGACTAGTACTAACCTCATACCAAAATCAGACAAAAACATCATAAGAAAAACAAAAACAAAAACTATAAACTACAAATCTATATCTCATAAGTGTAGATACAAAAATTCTTTACAAAATAATACAAGTCATATCCAGCTATACTACACATAAAAAGCATTATATGCAATGACCACATGGTATTTATCCAGGAAAGTAAGTTTGTTCAGTATACAGAAATCAATATCATATGCCATATTAATAAAATGAGAGATAAAAATCACATAATTTCAACACAATAAGAAAATGTATATGATAAACACCTTTGCATGATAAAAACACTCAATACACTATTACTAATTAATAGAAGAGTACTTCCTCAGCCTGATAAAGGGCATCTATGAAAAGCCCACAATAACATCATACTTAATGATTAAAGACTAAGAACATTCCCTTATAATTAGGAATAAAACAAAGAAATCTCTTCTCACTATTTTCATTCAAAGTTGTATTGAAGGTTCTAGACAGGGCAGATATGCAAGAATATAAAATTGAAAAAAAAAACACCCATGTTAGAAAAAAAGAAAGAAGTTAAATTCTATTTGCAGATGAATCTTAGATATAGAAAACCCTAAGGAACACAGACATACACAATAGATGCACAAATTGGAACCAGTAAATGAGCTCAATAAGGTGGCAGGATACATTTTCAATATTTGAGAATAAATTGTATGGTAGCATGAACAATCCTAAATAAGATTAATAAGTGATTCCATTTATAACATTATCACAATGAATAAAATAGTAAAAATAACTTGAACAACAACAACAAAAAGCAAGTCTTCAACACTGAAAACTATAAACATAAGAAATTTTAAAAGATTTAAATAATTAAATGGAAAAGCATCTCATATTCATGGATTGGAAAAATTAAGACTTGTAAAATGCCAACACTTCCCAAAATGATCTTCCCAAAAAGATTCAATTCAATCCCTATCACAATCTCAGTTGACTTCTTGAAGAAACTGACAAATTGATTCTAAAATTTATATGAAAATTCAAGTTATGCAAGATAATCTTGAAAAGTAAGAAAAATGTTGGAGCACGCATTTCAAAACTTAATGCAAAGCTATGGTAATTAAGAGTAATGCTGGGGTAAGGATAGACATAAAGATAAATGGAGTACATTTGAAAGTCCAGAAAAACACCCATGCATTTACAGCCAATTGATTTTTGTCAAGAGTATCAAGACAATTCAAACCAGGAAAGACCAATCTTTTCAATAAATGGTATTAGGTCAACTAAATAATTACATGAAAAAGAAGGAAGTCAGACTTCTTCCCTATACAATATACAAAATCAAAAACTTAAATGGAAGATCTAGAACTATAGAATTCTTAGAGTATATTGGTATAAATCTTGTGACCTAAATTGAGTAACGGTTTCTTAGATTAGACCCCACCGCTTAAGTGACTGAAGAAAACTAGAGTGTCACCCCAAGCTCTGCACCTTTGACAAAAATTTAAAGCTGAAGGCAATTAAGAAACAGCAAATATAGAAAAAGCTTTTCCTTTTCTGCCTAAAGGCAGAATATAAATTCACCTTTGACTGGAGACAGACTCTCTTATCAGCCCAGAGAAAGCACCAGAGGAATTTACAAACAACACTTAGTGCTTTAAGTTTCCTTTCATATATTTATCTTCCCTCAATCTGCCACCCTTGAGAGACTTAACTGTTTTTCTTTGTCCTGTCATTCTTCCTTATTTTCTCCTTTTTTCTTTTTACAAATTTATTGTTTTTTGTTGTTGTTGTTGAAGATGGTATATAAGCTGAATTCTAAGCTGTTGTTTTGAGTTACTTTTTGTTAAGTGTCTCATGTGATGTGCACTAAAAATGTTAATAAACTGTTTTTCTCTTGGTTGTTATGCCTTTTTGCTAAAGTCCCCAGTTCAACACATAAGCTGGGTAAAATTTTACTTACTCTACATGACAAAAGAAAATATAGATACATTTTGCTTCATCAAAATTAGAGATTTTAATCCTTCAAAGGTCATCAAGAAAATGAAGACAATCTACAAAATGGGAAAATAATTTTGCATATTACCCAATAGGATCTAGTCCAAAATATATAAAAAATGTTTTACAAACTAACAATAAAAAGACAAATAGCTCAATACTTTTTTTTTTTTTTTTAAAAAGGGGGACAAGGAGTTAAATAGGCAATTCTCCAAAGAATATATTCAATGGTCAATAAGTACATGAAAAAATGCTCAATATCATTAGTCATTAGGAAAATGTAAATTAGAACCACAATGAGATACCACTTCACACTCCCTGGAATGACTATGATGAAAAGGACAGACAATGAGTATTGGTTAAAAAAGAGAGAACTCGTACCCTCATATATTTCTGGTGGGAATGTAATATAATACAGCTCTTTTGGAAATCAGTTCCTCAAAAAGTTAAACATAGAGCTACTATGTGACTCAGTACTTCAAGGTATTTACCCAAGAGAAATGAAAACACTCAGCCACACAGAAACTTATACACAAAGGTTCTTAGAAGAATTATTTATAATAACCAAAATGTAGAAACAGCTCAAATGTCCATCAACTAATTAACAGGTTAATGAAATCTAGTAATCCATATAATGAAATATTATTTAGTCATAGAAAAGGATGAGCTACAGAACATGCTGCAGCATAGATGAACCTATGAGCATTATGCTAAATGAAAGAGGCAAGACACAAAGAATCATTGATCATGATTCTATTTATATGAAATTTGCAGAATAGATAAATCTATAGAAACAGTGAGTGGGTTAGTCATTGCCAGGAGCTAAAGGAAGCTAAAAGTAGAAAGGGATAGTAACAAATATAGGGTTTCTTTCTGAGTTGATGAAAATATTCTGGAATCAGATAGTGATCATAGTTATACAATCTTGTAAATACACTAAAAACACTGAATTCTGCACTTTAAAAAGGTATGCAGGGGAGGGGGAGGAAGAGGCAAAGAAGGGGAGCAGTATAGACAAGAACCTAGTATGGAAGAGCCATGGACATGGACAACAAGTGGGATTGACTTTGTGGAGGAGTGGGTGGGCAGATAAAGGGACAGAGTATAAAAGGGGATGAATATAATATAACAACAATAAAATTAAATTAGAAAAAAGGTGTGCAGTATGGCATATGACATTATGGCATGCAAATTATACATAGAAAAGAAAAATGGCAGCAAAACATTATTACTTACCTTCAGCTTTAACTGTAATAGGTAATGTTGGCTGATTTGTTTGTAAGGATCCCTTGTCAGTTGTTCCTACTTTGATAAGAGATGATATTATTAATCACTATTTCATCTTACCTGCTAAGGAGTAAATGAAAGTAAGTCAAATCTGGAGGTGGACTGTCTATAGAGGTACTGGGTAAGAATTTGCCTATCTTTAATTTGTCAGTTTTCCAGATCTCTTTGTCCAAAGTAGGAAATATAAGTACTGAATTCCTTGTTGGCCATATGGAAACACACACACACACACACACACACACACACGTGAACATACACACAAATATTTTTGTATTAAAGGCCCAAAAAGCAAATTATTACTATAATTTGTTACTTGGGGATCTTAAATATGCAAAAATATTATTTAGAAGATGAATGATTTTCTCATGGGAAAAATGACCTCGTCAATAAGACCTAGGAACAACATACCTTTTTTTTGTTTTAATTTTTTTGGATTAAAAAAATATATATATTGTTGTTGTATTACATCCATCCCCCCTTTTTTTTATTTTTAAAGATTTTATTTCATTATTTTTAGAAAGAGGGGAAGGGAGAGAAGCAGAGAGGGAGAGAGATAGTAATGTATGGTTGCGTTTCACCTGCCTCCAGGCACAGATCTGACTGAAGACCTGGTTTGCAACCTGGTTATGTGCCCTGGCTGGGGAATCGAACCTGCGACCTTTGGTTAAGGCAGGCCAGTGCCTTAACCACTGTGCTACCAGCCAGGACCATCCCCTTTTTGCTTTCCTCTGTCCCCCTCCCCACCCACCCATTCCCCCCAAAGTCAATCCCACCTGTTGTCCATGTCCATGGTTCCTTTCTACTAGGTTCTTGTCTAAACTGCTCCCCTTCCTTGACTCTGCCTACCCCCCTTTTTTTTAAGAATGACACCACTTTATTGATTTAGTTATGACATTCAAACTTCCAAATAAACATAAATAAAAAAGAAACTTGCAGACTGCTGTAATTAATTAATTTGTTCATTTATGAAGCATTCATTGAGTTCCCACTCTGCAGAAGGCCCACTCATAGACTCTAGAGGGCAGTATCTAACCCTTTAGCCATCTGTTTGATTTGGGTAGTGTCAAGAATAATTCCTGACATATAGCCTGCATGAAATTAAAGTGTCACTTATACAGGACAAGGGACCAACAAAGGGACAAAGCTCTGCTTTAAATAGTGGACATGACTTACCAGACTATTATCTCCATAACAGTCATCATTTCCTTCTCTTTTAAAACATGTTACAATGTCCTTTTGTGATTAGGTCTCAGGTCCCTTATTTACTATGTGACATACATAAATTCTATTTACTTATTTATTTATATTGTTGTTGTACTACATTTATCCCATTCCCCCTCTCCCACTGCTCTCTCCTGCTCCACCCTCCCCATCCCCCCTCCCACAAGTCAATCCCACATGTTGTCTATGTCCATGGGTCCTCCAGAAAGTCTTGGTTCTTGTATACAGTATATGCATGATTTATATTTGGGGGAGGAACTATGTGGCTCTGAAAAGTTTATCTAATGCTTAAAAAATAATCATCACTGGAGAGAGGAACATTCATCACTTCCTATAGATGTCCCAAAGAGAATCAAACCCACAACCTACATATGTGCCCTGACAGAAATTGAACCCACAGCCTTTTGGTGTATGGGACAATGCTCCAATCAACCCAGCCACCCAGCTGGGTTGATTTATCTAACACTGTAAAACCCTAGTCCAAAGGAAGTTTTCAAGGGTAAGCTGGCTGGAGCTATCTATCAAAAGACCCTAAGGAACCATGGAACAAGATGTGGACTTTGGAGAATTGTTGAGGACTTTTAAGTAGGTTAAAGTTTTTAGTTATTGCTCACTTCTCTTCCTCACTGCTTATTATGGGAAATGGGTAATTATAGCAATGGACAATGGCTGTAATAGGCAAATTTTGTGAATAATAATGTGGAGTGCATTGGGGCACTTAGGACTTTCTAGAAGTTTTCTTTACCCCCACTTATATGTGGTTCTATTTTAAAAGAAGAAACCAACAAAGGGAATATTATTCCTAAAGACTTTGTTTGAGATTTGAGTCTTCCAATCACATGATGCCAACATCTCAAAGAGAAGATACAACAATGTAAATAAAATGTCCCCTCTAGCCAGAGTCCTGGTACCAATAACAGGATTAGTTGAATTTTTACTATCACCTTGCCTTTATGTTTTACTGAAATATGTCTTGTATGTAACTTGAAATTCAAGACATAGAGATGATTATGAGAAATAATCAGGATATGTAGAATGATAATAATATAAATAGAAAAAGTGTACATATATAATGTTTGAGTTTCTGAAGCTTTTGATCCTTTTCTTTTATAGTATATATCCTGACTTCATGTGTGATGGAGAGAAGAGAGATATAACAAAATTGAACTTTGACCCAAGTGTTTAGCCCAAATTTTCTATTTGGGTTCAGTTTCAGCCCTGATCTTTGGAAAACTGAAGAGCTAAGTGGCAGTACATTTCTAAACAGTGATCTTGTGATCATACTGATGATCATCATATATAATCAGCATAATAATATAACATAACAGGACACAGTTTATTTCAGATATATTGTTAATATATAAAATATTCACTTTCAAATGTGGATAAGGATTCTACATATAACTTATAGTACAGGTCAATGTGCTAAATATATTAAAATTCTGAAAGGTAAACACATTTTTATGATTGAAAATTTTAAATGTTGCAGAAACTAATGAGAATTGTTGTGTTAATTTTATGTGCAAACAATGATAAAGTACTTTAAAGTGGTTAATAAAAGAAATAGACTGAACTTAGTGTGAACATTAAGGAAGTACTATAACTATATATCATTGGGGATATATCATTTTGAGTCAATTTTTATAAAAGATAAATCAGACAATTGTATTTTTTATACAGTTGTTTAGTTAACTATTATTCATAACACTTTGCAAAATAATCTTTTAGAATTTATTTAATTCCATTTAAGACATAAGGGTTTCAAAAAAATGTCAATTTGTAAATATTTTATGTCTTATGAAAATAAACTAAAAGGTTTAAAAGCAAAATGTTAACTTTACCAGTTAGGAATTCTATGAAAATAAGAAAACAAGAAATCATGTACAAAGATGTCTTGGATAATTCATCCTCTACTCAAACAGGGAGGTAAAAGATAATGTATAAAGAAATAAAGATCTGGAAAAAGAGGTACCCAGACCAATTTTTTTCCCACTAATAATAAAAGAAAGTTTACAAAAATGCCTTCTAAAACTGTTCTTTCTAGAATCACATTAGTCATTTTCTAGAGAGGAAGTGCACCTGGTACCCACATGGTAAAGATAGCCAAAATATCAAACTCCTCTACTGACCTCAGTTGAAACTGTACTTCTATTTAATATCAGAAATGTTTAGTATCAGCATTGAGAAATTCTTATTCCTGAATTGTAATTCAGCTTATTAAAAAATTGGCTATTAGCCCTGGTTGGTAGCACAGTGGATAAGGTGCTGCCCTGTGAACCCAAAGGTCACTGGTTTGATTCCCCAGCCAGGACATATAACCAGGTTGCAAGCCAGGTCTCCAGCCAGATCTATAGCTGGAGGCAGGTGAAAGGCAACCATACATTGATATTTCTCTCCCTCTCTGCCTCTCCCTGTTCCTCTCTCTCTGAAAATAATAAATAAAATCTTTTAAAAAATTGACCATTAAATGTTTCAAAAATCAATCTGGAAAATAATTACATTTTAAGAATGAAATTTCAGGTTTATTTTTGTATCTTAGAAGTTCACTTTAGGATGATATTCAGTGTCTGCCAAATGTTAATTTTTAATTCTGGCCATTGGCCTTTGATACAAATGTAGGAAGAGAACAAGTCCTATTTCTCTAATTGGGTAAATTTCTTGAGAGCAAGCTTTACTCCAGGCAAAGCTCTCTCTATCACCATCTTCTGCCATTGCTGCAAGAATTCTGATCTTGGTTGCACATTTTCTACCTTTCTGGTGAAAAAAAAATTTTGCCACTTTCAGGAAAAAGAAAATGTACATGCTTTAGAATATACATAAGGACTAGCCCTGACAGGTGTGGCTCAGGGGGTTGGGTGTCCTCCCATAACCAAAAGATCACCAGTTTGATGGTTGATTCCCCGTCTAGGCACATGTCTAAGTTGTGGGCAAGGTCCCTGGTTGGAGGCATGAGAGAAACAATCAATAGATGTTTTGCACATTTTTCTTTCCCTTATTTTTCACTCCCTTCTCCTCTCTCTAAAAATTAGTAAATAATATCTTTTAAAAATAAACACATAAGCACTAATAAGTCAAGTGCCTTTTTGACCTTTGAAAAAGAAAATCTGAAGGGGAAATCTTATAATGACAACAAGCTTCTTTCTGGCATGCTTTCTGTTGTTGCTATTGTTGTTAAAACTTTTATTGTAGCTAAAATGACCACATTGGCTATGAGGAAGTGGGAAAATGGAATCATTTCACTATAGATATACCTTTTGTGATATTATTGTGTAATCTAAAGATAGTTATTTTGTAAAATGAGGCATTGTATAAAACTCCCCAACAAGTCAATCTTCTCATAGGTCTGAAGTTAGGAAAATGTCTAGACTGATACACTGCTTAGTAGATGAGAATTCAGTGCAAATTTCTCATCATCTTCATTATTTGTATATTAATTACATTGCCTTTAGGATCATGAGCAATTTCTAGTATACATAGTTCAAGTTGCTGATGAAGTAAGCCAGACTTCCTTCCCTTCCGTTGTTCCCGTATTTTCCCACAGACATCACCCACCCCCAGCTGCCTGAGGTCTCCATCCAACCCAACTACTGTGCCAGACTTTCTGTTGCTCAATCTGCCTCAGAGCAGAGCTTAGCCACAGAGTCCACCTTTCCTTCTTCATTGGCCTTCCGCCATCATTCTCCCAGCTGCCCTCCTGAGAATCTCCAGAATGGACTCTTTTCCTTCCCCTAACCTCTCTTCATGGCTATATTCTAGGTTCCTATAATTTTAACCCTTAAAATCCCTCTAAACAAATATTAGGTGATTTTAAGAAATTATTATTCACTTGAGGGATTTCATAATGACACCATAGCTTTGTAATCAATTGTCCATATTTTTTGAGATGGGCATTTAGTGTGTAGAGGTAAAATAGCATAAAGTCTGGATTCCCTTCAAAATATTTTACATCAAAATAAAGAGAGAGAAGAGAAAGAAAAAGAAAGAAAAAGGAAGGATAGGAAAGAGGAAGGGAGGGAGGACAAAAACTGAAGCAAATGTAAAACCTAGATAATTTTTAATTCTGGAAGATGGACATATCAATATTAATTAAAAGTACTCTACTTTGGAGCTATGTGAACATTTTTATAATAAAAATAACAAAAACAAAAGCTTCTCTAGCCTATTACAATTTTTACAATTGAATGTGAATAATTTGAAACTCTTCTGGAATACTTTTTAAACATGCAGACTAGAGCTTAATTTTTGTTAACTGGGTATTATGAAGCAGTAAATGTGCTATGAAAAGGAATAAGAATGTGTATGTGTGTGTGTGCATGCATGTATGTATGTTTATGCATGTGCATGCATATGTGTGTGTGTATGTGCATACAATCTCAGGTGTCTTATGTATTTGCCTCAGGAAAGGGTGTTTCAGGATCCCTTTACAGAAGCCCCACCTGTAAAATCACTAAAAATATCTCTTAGTTGTGCTTTACATGAGTAGGTGTAGAACTTTCCTTCCAAGTCAGAAACATAAGATGCATTCGTGGTATCACAAATGGCAATTCTGTCTGAATTCCTTCACTGAATACCCTCCACCCCCAAACTGCACTTTCATTGTCACTTGACTTAGCGGTTGGGCTTTGTGTTATTTGGATTGTCATATTTAGCATAACCCGTTGTAGGCAGGGCTAGGGATCTTCTTATTTAAAACCCCTCAGAAATTCCAAGTAATTAACATAACAATTGTGGAACATCAAACCCTTGGGTCTGCATGTGGAGTCAGTACTTATTAGAAGGCATTATTAACCTTGGATAGAACCTAGACAATTTTTAAAAACCTAATAAAAGTACATTGTGCATGAGTGAACTAGAGGCTCCATACTTCCTGATTATGTCATTGGAGCTTTTCTTGATTGAAAATAAAGGTTGTATTACATTCTGGAAGTAAAATTCCTTATGCTGACTTCATTGTGTAATGCTTTTTGCTGGTTTGGTAGAGAAATTCTAGGAATTTAAATCAAACATTTCAGAAATAATGGACAAATTCCTAATATCATTTTTCTATGAGAATTGCCACCCCATTCAGGCCCAGTGAACTAGCCCTCAAGGGTCCTTGGCATGCATTTAAACTTGGCATTAGAGGAAAAGGTGAATGAAGAAGAGAGAAGCAAGAAAGAGAAAGACATCATAGGAATTTCAGTTACTCATTCATCAGGATGTATGAGTATCAGGTCTTTCTCTGAACTTACCATTCTAACCAGGTTTTCTGCCCACAGGTGATCAACAAACAATTTTATTTTTTTCTCTCCATTGATTATTGGACCCGAATGAGCTGCCTCATCTTATGTGTGTTGCAGGATAAACAATGCAGTATTCATTGGATTGATAATAACTGAATTTTTAATTCAATGATTTCAATGGCTCTTTTTACATTTCATGGATAGCAAGGTAATCCCCTTTAACACCCAGTGTCATAAAACATGATACAGCTGTCACTGAGTCCAGTAACATCATGATGACATTATTTCTGATTACAAATTAAAGCTATAATCAGCCTAATATATCTAACATATCAGCTTGTTATTAGTATAGTTTCATCTTGTCAGCTGTGCTGCTTAAGTGGAGGACTTAAATATTTAGAAAGACATTTGTTATGATGTAGAAAATGGTAATTTTATTCTTCTCTAAAAATAAACTTTGCATATGTAACCCTCACAATAGGATAGTTCTTCAGCAGGAAGTGATCCAGGGAGACAGTATCCAAGAAGCCTACTGAGATCACCGGGCTGTGTATCTAATTGTTTCAAAATAGTAAAATAGCTCAAAACTTCACAATAGATATAAGGTCCCAAGTTATTTTCCTGTGATTAAATTACATAGGTGGTACTAATTTTATTTGTTAAAGTTAGAGTAAATTTCTCTAAGTATTACTCCTACCTTTGGGAGACGTTCCAGCTATTAATGTCGTAATATTTGGTGGTGACATTGTGACTTGTATTGGTGTAGATGTTTCTGTTCCAGCAGTTTGTGATGATCTTAATGTAGACATGATTTTGTTTTGATTATCTGAAAAGGCAAATTGTGTTAAAGTGGTTACATTAAAATTTACAGTTATTTTGCCAATCATCAGGCTATTATTACAATTAAATAAACTGTATGTATATTGCTGTTAACCCAGACAGTGCAGCATTAATTTGAAATTAATTTTCCAATTATTATAAATTCAGCCTTGAGCTTATTATTTATTCACAACCACATTGCTTCTCACCAACGGGATCAATTTACAAGATGGCTAGAAGGAGCAGCCTGTGAGTCTGAAACAAAACAGCATCTGACAAAACTAGTGAAGAATGAATGTGTAAATTTGAAATTTTTTATTTTTAAGTCAACCAAACTAATGTCGGACTAAGTAATTAAACAGTGGATATTTTACTAATATTTTTGATATTGCAACATGCCTAAATTTTTGGCCATTGAGCCATAATAAATATGCATTTTTAAATGGTTTCTTTCTCTAACTTGCAACAACAGAAAGTACAGAAATGAAGACAATCGTGAGCTATATTATATATTTACTTTTAACAATTCTGTTTTGGCAGTAAAATGTCAGTATTTAATAATGCTTCTTAGAACTCCCATTGAAATATTATTACTTTTTCAGAGTGGTGTAGAAATGAATTCTCAGTGACTTATGAAAACATTTGTTTCATTAATATTATAATTTATTGACATTTATAGGTGCTTTTTAATCCTCTATTTTGTTGCTCTTATCTCTGTATACTTACCGTTAGTTTAAAGATCAAAAGACAACAAACTAATATCTACAAAGGGCTTGGAAAGATTATTCATGCCCATAGAAGTCAATACTTTTATGTTGTTACTTTGTATGTACAGTTGATGGGATATAGTATAGCATTTAGTTAAGAGGATGGATTTTGAATAAAAGACTTATATTCAAATCCCAAACTGACTGTGTCAATTCAGTAAATGTATGCCATAAGTACTTCTCAAATTAAATTTCATCTAAAATTTTTCTCTTTGAAATATTAAATGTCAACTGTAATTTAAGAATAAAAATTAAAATATTTAAAAAAATAAGATATGTAGCCTGAGTATTATAATTGTGCACTTTACATTTCAAAAATAGTAAAGTTTAACTATTGTTTTTGGATGTACTAAGGTAATTTTTGTAATCATTTAAAATGTAGATATGAACTCATTAACTATAAGTGTTGCTACATTAAAATATTATGTGTTGACTTCTTTAGTTGTAAATAAAAACAAAGTTAATTTAAAAATGTTTTTCTTTGAATCCGGGGAAAACCAATAATTTTTCATGTCAGTGAAAAGCAGTATTTCAGATGCCATGAGATGAGGTATATTTCCTATTTCACTTTATAGCAGCTATTTTCAATCTTTTTCATCACATGGTACACATAAAATAATTACTAAAATCTTACACAGCACCCTCAAAAATATATTTTTGACAATCTGACAAAAAATAGGTATAATTTTCATTCATTCACACTGGATGGCTAGCTACTGTGTTGGCTGTTGGCATTCTTTATTTAAATGTCTAAGGGAAAAGTGGTGCCCCTGACTCTATAGTTAGGTATAGCATGTGTGAAAGATTCTTGGGGCACACTGGTTGACAACCACTGCTTTATAGTTTTGAGGCACTTGGAAGTGTTAGAGCTTAGCAGCAACTTTGTTTATAGATAGTACAAGGGAATTGCTTGATATATTCAACATTATATATATATATGTATGTATATATATGTATATATGTATGTATGTATATATACATACACACATACACACATACACATACATATATGTGTATAAAATGTGTTCAGCACATACAGAAATAACAGGATTTATGGAAATCAAGTCAAAAGCTTTTTTTAACCTCTTCACACCCTTGGTAACACCCTGCTTCCTCCCACAATATTCATCACAGAGCAGTAGCATAGCATGAATGAGGTTATCTTCTATTAGTCATTTTGTTCCTTTTCTTCTAGAGTCCATGATGTGGCACTAATTTCTAAGTTTAGTTTGTGGATAAAGAAGGTATTCAAAGAAGCATATACCACATTGACTGAAAATTTTCTTGCACATAACTTGAATGATTCCCATCAATTGACTAAATATGAATAATCTTAACTTCTGAGTATAATGTACATCTCCAGAGGTATTTTTACTTCCTTCATCACTTTCTTTCTTCCTTCCCATTTTTTTTCTACTACAGACACTTAATAACTAATATGAAAGGCATCATTTGATATAGTAAAAGATTCTATAATGTACCACATAATATCACTCTTGTGTTGCTTTCACTCTGGCAGGGAAAATAAATAGTAAAGGATATTTCTATGTGTCTTTTTTATAAACATTTTATTCATTATTTTTAGAGAGAAGGGCAAGAAGGGAGTGAGAAAGGGAGAGAAATATCAGTGGATGCTTGCCTTTAGACCAGTGTTTTTCAAAGTACAGGTTATGATGCAGTTAAAGAGCAATTAAAAAGTGTTTAGTGGCTACCACCCAAAGTCAAATCTCCTGTCACCATACACTCAACTTTGGGTGGTGGGTATGCAAGGCAATATAAAAATGATATATCATAGAAATGTACACTTGGACCCTATATAATTTTATTATCCAATGTTACTCCAATTAATTTGCCTTAAAAAACAACAACAAAATCAGATTAGTGGATTATATAGGTAGAGCTTTTACCAAATGAAAGAAAAAAGGGACAATACTGCAGTGATATTGCAAATCATTTCAAGAAGCTTTTGTTTAGGTGTATGTGTGTGCATCTAAATTTAAATGAAATGTGTGCCACTACAAAAATATATTTCTTACCGTGATTGTAGCTAAAAATTGGAAAGCTATCAGGTGAAAAATTGGGCAAGAATTTACAAGATAAAAGATGACCACCTTCCTGGCATAAGCATCCTTGCCATGTTTTGTGAGAGAGTTGACAGAGCTGGAGCTTAAAAGCAGTTCCACACAGACAAGAAGAGAGGGCATGAGCCAAGGCCTGGAGTGAGGCATTGAGAAGTAACTGAGAAGACTGCAAACAGTTCTATGTAGCTAGATTGCAGTATTCTATGAAGGGATGTAGTGGATGTTTGATAAAATTCTAGAGGCCAGATTGTAGAGAATCTCAACTACCAAGCTGGGGACTTGGAACATTATCAATAAGAAGGGAGCTTTGGAAAATGGCTAACTTTATAGAAATTCTTCCATAGGAAAAAATGATGAGGAAATGGTGTGACAGAGAATGAGAAGACATTGGTGGAACTGCACTGAAATTCCCATTTTTATGTTAGAAAGGCCCTCTTGAAGTCAGCAGGTAAGATCAATGAGTTCCCAACCACAAAGCGACTTGAGGTAAATTACAAGGCAGATTTCTAGCCACTGATGAGGTAAGATAGAGATGTACTACTTTGGGACTTTTCCTCCTCATCATCCTCTTCCACACATATGGCCACTGATTTCCTTGAGTAACCCCTAATCTACTAGCACTCATAATTAACATTTCCATTATTAGTTCTTCAGAGTGTTTAGCAGAGTATGCCCTCTTTGGCAAGGATTGACAACAATACCTAAAAGCATTGAATGTCACTATGTGCCAGGTTCAATGTCAGCACTTTCTGTGGATTATCTCACTTAATGGTAACAAAAGACAGTACAATGCTCATACTGTTATGAGCATCATTTTATAGATAAGGGGCCTAGGACTCACAGAGGCTAAACAGCTTGCCCACTTTACACATGGAGGAGTAGTATTGTTGAAATTTTCAATCAAGAGAAGGTGGCTACTGCAAAGCCACATATCCCAGCTCCAGCTGTTCTCTGAACAAGGTGTGATAGTCAAAAGGAGGAGGGACTAGTGTTTTGCTTTTATACACCTGTAGTGAGGACATAGACCTAACTCGCCATTTTTTCTTAAAAAGTAACATTCATTCTTTCACATATATATACATATACATACACATAAAATGTTTCCATATGCAACTTAACACTTGAAGGGAAATTTCCAATCTGTTAAAACTACATTTAAAAATAAAAATAAAGACTTAGTTTTAAAAAAACCCTGCAAATAGAAATTTTTTTATATTGTATGGTGAGTAAGAATTATTCCCACCAATTACCACTGAGGAAGGTTTTATTGTCCATGATGCAAGAAGCAGTTATGATTGTACTGTATTTATTGTCTAAAGTTTCTTCTAGGCTTGATTTGATCTCATCATAAACTATTTATTCTAAAGCATTGTCTTTTCACAGGACGTGGTGAGGTAGCATTTTCCTTTTCTTTTTCTACAAGGTGACTAAAGGTAAATTTAACAAGTTCTGTGCTCGGCTTGTGCCAATGACTTTGCTCGTGCCAAGTCAGAGAGTGCTACTCTTAGGAAGTTCAGAGAAAAACAGATGGCATTTTGTCCTGATTCCACCCTGTGTCTATTCACCCAGCCTGGGACACTATGACACTAGTTTCCTGTGCTATGAAAGGATAAAGCATTGTTGAGATTTTAATGAAATAACTATTTTAATTATAGAAACTGTATGATAAATTTATGCTAAGGTATTTAGGTAGATCCAAAATAGTCTTCCATACTCTGAAGTTCAAGGTATGAAATTCCCCAATGTTCATATAGAATGCCATATGGGACATTTCTTATATGAATTTATATATCTTGTCTTTGAGAATTCAAGTATCACATTTTCACCTGTTTTCAAATGGCTAAATCATCAACTCCAATCCTTGTAGGTAACTCACAAATAGTCTCTAAAAGTTAGAACTCATTTGTCCTCATACTGAGCAGCTATCTCTCCAGTTATCTTTTTCCTTAACATGCCCATGTCTAAAGTCCACTGGAAACCCATTACTAAAAATAACAGAACTTGCTTCTTCTAGGTGAACACTAACGCTGAATGACTAAGTTAGCCTTCTAGGACCTGAAACTTGCCAAGATGTTTTTAAATATTCTAACATAATATAAGCTCTACATATTATGGCTTAGAAAATATATGAGTTTAAGGTAGTTTCAAAAGATCATCACACAAGTTAGTAAAAATGTTCCCCAGGTTCCCAATTCAGCATTCTGTCAGACAACATAGATCTGTTTTTGTTTCTCATTCTACTATATGGGCAAGTGAAATGCACTCTTGAGGGAGACAGTGTTGTTTTCCCCTGCACTATATCAGAAAAAAATATTTACTTTTCCAGTTATAGCTATTAACAAAACTACAAAAGAAAGATCTAAGTTCTTTAGGGAGACAGAAGAATCTTTCCTTTAGAAATATGAAATTGCAGTAAAGGGCTAATTACCAAATAGTCCCATAAACCCTCAAAGCACCAGAATTAGATAACAATTTTCTAACCTAGATCAACTAATCTATAGAATTTCAGATAAAGTAGATAATTCTATATTTTGATGGCTTATTATGTACTCTTTTCACTAATTAATATTATCTTCATGTAGTGCCACCTTCTATATATTGGTATGCTCTCAGGCATTGAGAAATTTTACATAGATTTTATTGTGAAGCAAAGTAATTGTCAATTGTTTAGTTATGATCGCTGATGCTTATCTCCTTAAGCACCACATCTAACAATGAATAAGCATCCACTCATAAAGTTTGTAAGTGATAGCAGTGCACAAATCAGGGTATTATAATTGATAGGAAGTTCCCTTTTCATAATAATTTGTCAGTAATTGCTAGCATTATAATTCTTATTTCATGACAACCTTATATGATCATTGTTTGTAAATGATTATTAATAAAGTTTAAGTTGAAAATTTCAATTTTCTCTCACCCATTAAAACATGCATATTAAAAAATAAAATATAATGTATGGTAGATCTATACATAGAATAAAAATATATTTAAATTAATTAATTGAATAAAATATAGCACCGCTGTTCATATTCCCATCAAAACAGCCTTCATGAAAGATAAGGCACCAACTCTTTTTGATGATCCGTTTCATATTAATTAAGGGTGATCTTTCTCTTTTGACATAGCAAAGGTTTACCCTGGTTCACAGCCAATGCAGTTAATCTTTTCTTAATTAAAAGAAAAGAAACACACACCACTAAGACAGTAAGTCCAAGAAGACCATCCCAAGAAGCAGAAACAAACAAGAGTCACCTAAATTGGGGAGACAAAGAAATAAACCCTCAGCAAATGGAAGGGAGGAATCCCCAGGAAGAGTGCAAAATGAAATAGAGGCAAGCACACTTTCAGACATGGAATTCAAAATAATGATGATAGAGAAACTCAATGAGCTCAGCG
The DNA here is from genome assembly GCA_004026585.1 of Noctilio leporinus. Classification (NCBI taxonomy): domain Eukaryota; kingdom Metazoa; phylum Chordata; class Mammalia; order Chiroptera; family Noctilionidae; genus Noctilio; species Noctilio leporinus. The sequence goes on along the minus strand of PVIW01001667.1, from coordinate 134,512 downwards.
AGTTCAAAGAAAACTACAAACAACTACAGGGGAACTACCAAGAACTCCAGGGGAACTACAAAGAACTTCAGGGAAGCTATAAGGAACTTACTGAGAACTACACCAGCATTAAAAAGGACATAGAAACCATCAATAAGAGCCAGGAGGAAATGAAGAATACCATTTCTTAATTGAAGAATGCAGTAGAAGGAATCAAAAGCAGGATAGAGAAAGCAGAGAATCAGATCATTGAGCTGGAGGTCAATGTAGAAAAAAATTCCCAGGCAGTGCAACAAAATGAAAAAAGACTGAAAAAAGAATGAAGAGGTTTTAAGAGAGCTGCAGGACAACATGATACATCCATATCATAGGGATACCAGAAGAAGAGGAGGAGCAAGGGATAGAAAACCTGTTTGAAAAAGTAATGACAGAAAACTTACCTAACTTGAGGAGAGAAAAGGTTATGCAAACTCAGGAAGCACAGAGGGACTTAAGGAAGATCAACCCAAACAGGCCCACTCCAAGTTACAGCATAATTAAAATGGCAAATTTCAAAGACAAGGAAAGAATCCTAAAAGCAGCAAGAGAGAAACAGCTAACAACATACAAGGGGGCTCCAATAAGGTTATTGGAGCTGATTTCTCAACAGATTTCTCAACAGCTGATTTCTCAACAGAAACACAACAAGCCAGAAGGGAATGGAAAAAGATATTTCAAGCAATGAAAAACAAAGGCCTGCAACCAAGAATACTCTACCCAGCAAGGCTCTCATTCAAAATGGAAGGTGAAATAAGGAGCTTCACTGACAAAAGAATTCTAAAAGAATATGTCTCCACCAAATGAGCATTGCAAGAGATGCTAAAGGGTCTGCTTTAAGAAGATGAAGAAACAGAGAGACAGACAGGAACACAGGTACAAAGGTAAATGGATTAAATGCACATAATATCAAAAGACATAGGGCAGCTGAATGGGTAAGAACCAACTTTAACTTATGAATGCTTTAAAGTGATCTTGTTATAAATAGATTTTACTAAATAAGGTACAATTTTGTATATTATTTGAATCTGCATTATTGCAGGTTAGTTTTCTTAGATTGGAATCATTTCACAATATGGGAAAATCAGGTTACTTGCAATAACTCAGAAAAATCTAATGCAGTTAAGGAAGAAGAAAAACCTAAGAAAATGTGTATATATATTACATAGAAGACATGCTATCTTTCTCATTCATTGTTACAAAATATGTGATTATTTGTGGGTGTATAATATATAGATTTTGTTAGCAATTTATGTTTTAAATAGCAACCAACTGGACATGGGTGTGTTATGAAATCAGTCAATCTTTAGGTTAGAATGAAGACCAATTTGGATGGAATTTGCAAACTATTAAACTATATGATTCATGTATGCTTAGTGAAATAAGCCAGTCAGTGGAAGTCAAATACCATATGATCTCACCCATTTCAGGACAATAATGAACAAAACAAACAAACAAGCAAAACAGAACCAGATACATGAATAGAACCTTCAGTGGGCAGGGAGAAGGCGGGGGGAAGAGGCAAAGAAGGGGAGCAGTTTAGTCAAGGAACTAGTATGGAAGAATCATGGACATGAACAACAAGTGGGATTGACTTTGTGGGGGAGTGGGTGGGTGGGGAAGGGGACAGAGGGGGATCAAAAGGAGATGGATGTAATACAACAGCAATAAAACTTTAAATTTTTTAAAAATATTAAATAAGTATGAAAAGGCAAGAAACAATTATCATGTTAGAATATATCCTTTTGGCCCTGGCTGGTAGCATAGTGGTTAAGGTGCTGGCCTGCGAACCAAAAGGTCGCAGGTTCAATTCCCCAGCCAGAGCACATAATCAGGTTGCAAACCAGGTCTCTAGTCAGGTCTGTGGCTGGAGGCAGGTGAAACGCAACCATACATTGATGTCTCTCTCCCTCTCTGCCTCTCTCCCGTCCCTTCTAAAAATAATGAAATAAAATTAAAAAAATAATAATAATGAAATAAAATCTTTAAAAAAAAAAAGAATATATCCTTTTGATTGCTTCTATTTGCATTAACCCAAAATTTCATAAGTCCTCTATGAAATGTGCAAATAATGCACTAATCAAGAAGTTATTCATATCAATTAGCTTTTATTAAATAAAACTCAGTGTTTTAGAGTTTGATACTCAAGATGTTCATATATATATATAATATATATATATATAAACACACACATATATAAACATCTGCATGGTTTTGCTAAAATGCCATATAAAAATAGTACTATGTGATTAATATTATACATAGTTGGTTTTACACAATGGGAAGTGAAATCAAAATAAGGTGATGTTTATGTGTCTGGAATAATTAGAATCATTTTCTTGGAAGAAGAGAATCAGGAGGAATCAAATAAATTGTGCACAACTTGGAAAGAATATAATGTTTCATGTGAGAAAAGAAAGGATAACCAAGTAGAAGGGGAAGTCAATGGAGGCCATGTAATGTATTCCCATAAGGAAGTATTGATGATATTAGACACTATAAGCAAAATCTTTTGGGAGAGGTAAACAGGAAAATTTCATTTTCAATAAAAACACGAGAGTTAGTGGCCCCTCAGAAAATAATGTTAAATTTAAAGTACATTTTCAATTAAGGCTAACAACGTCTTATAGCAAGCAGAAGAGTTTTGAGGATGCTTTAATTTTCTAGGTGGAGTAAATCTGGGAAATAAGTAAGGAGAAAATTTTACTTTTGCAGAGAGAAAAATCAGATCAGTAGGAGAAAGCTGTGCTCCAAAAAGGAATCTCCTCAGGTTGCCAGCCATCTGTGAGGTGTGGAGGGAGCGCCAAGACTAGCAGGCTCTTGAGTGCGGACAGATGTCCCAGCCACCTGGCCCCTCTGGGGAGAACAGGAAGGCAGCCTTACAATGGTGAGTTTCTTAAACAGAAAACAACAATATCTGCAAAATGGACCTGAAAATCTGAGGCATTTTGCTGACAAATGAATGGAGGTGTACAAGGCAAATGCCTCCACTCATCCAAATGTTAGGTTGGAAATGTGGAGCAATACAATTACTTTTCCTTCACAAAATAACTGTAATTAAACAAACAAAAAAAAATCATGTTTCATAATAATGAGGTATTTTAAAATGGTAGACTCTATGATAAAAGATTTTGTATACTCTATCAACTTTGAAGAATTTCAGCTCCTTAAAGTGTGAAAAGGCAAAGGTTATATTTAACATTTCTAGGGGTGGGAGTAAGAGGGAAAAGGAACAAGCTGGTCTTGTAGACAATGATCCCACAATCCTTTCCACCATGCTGTGCTCTGACTTCAGAAAAGAACTGCGGTTTTACAGCTCAAAAAGTGCCTTCCAGTAAACAAGGTGCTTAGGTTTCACACATTCTTATATGCCCCAGCAATCTCGACAAGCAAGTCCCTTGGGCCCATATCATGACTTTAGGAAGGTGATCTATTTAGATGCTGTCAGTCCTGGGAGAAGCACTACTGTTCTACCCCTACTCTGGGCTCCATGTAGTGGCAGCAATAGTAAAGGGAAGTGCACGTCTATTAGTTCTCTAATGGTACCTCTAGCTTTTCTTTTCCCTGAACTTGGAATATAGCCACTTGAGGTCTTGGTCTTAACTATAGGCTCTCCTGAACATTTCTTCAGAAACAGGGGAGGTCTCACTAGACACTTTTACCATCAGGTCACATTAGTTTAGAATAGTGACTTGTATATATAAAATGACATGATGGGAAGTAGAAGGAAAACATAGATCTGGCCATTCTGACATTAGCTAACTTTGTAAGTCTGAGTGAGCCACTTAACCACTCTGAGCCTTAGTTTCCTCTCTATGAATACTGAACAATGTCTTTTCAGCTATAAGTTTAATTACAATGTGAATATTCATTACGGCAAAATAATAATAATAATAAAGTATGCCCTGGCTGGTAGCGCAGTGGATAAGGTGCCGGCCTGCGAACCCAAAGGTCGCAGGTTCGATTCCCCAGCCAGGGCACATAACCAGGTTGCAAACCAGGTCTCCAGTCAGGTCTGTGGCTGGAGGCAGGTGAAACGCAACCATACATTGATGTCTTTCTCCTTCTCTGCCTCTCTCCCTTCCCCTCTTTCTAAAAATAATAAAATAAAATCTTAAATAATAATAATAATAATAAAGTGTAAGTTGCATTTATACAAACCAAAAGGATGCTTGTACTTCAGCAGTTTTACACAATGGTTTTATGGTGATATTCACCTGTTACTTGGGAGAAACCGGAGCCCTAAAGGGAATTCTTCATTTTAAGGGACCAAAATGTTTACATTCATTTGCAATTTGGTAATGTTACCTGGATTAAGTATATTTCCCTTTAGAGTGTTTGTCTACCCAAAGCTAGAGGAAACATGAAAGACAAAGTTTGAAATAAATGTTTGGAATACTTTGTTTTGGAACTTTCCTTTCTACATAGAAGACAAAGTGTAATAAAATGAAGTATTTTGTATAGATAAATTAATGCCTGTGTGTACAAACAGAGCTTATATCTATAATAAGCTAGTCAACTCCCTCCCACCAATGTGTATGTATGTGTGTTTTCATGCATATATGTTCATGTCTATAATTTTGGGCAACTGAATTTCTAAAAATAGTGTACAATATTGCATTTGGAGCTACAAAATGATATTTGGCTGAATTTGAGATAATTATATTTATTATTTAATCTACTGTCATTTTTGTCTTTACCAAATGTAAAGGAAAACTCTGTAGCTGATTTAAAATGTTATTTAACTGGTATTAGTTAAAGGGCTATATTTATAGTTATTAAAGGATTAAAGCAAAAAGGACAAAGGTAATTCGTACCTTCTGAAAATTCAAAGATAATCTTTCACTGCTCTGAAAAGAGTTACTTGTAGGGACAAAAACTCTTTAAATGATGGGTATTGCAAGAACACAAGCATGTGTAACAATAATTAAGCTCCAATGTTCAAATCTCATCTTTTGTGTTCTTTTCCTCTAAATTGGCTAGAGTCTTAGAACCACAGTCATGTTTGTGGTTGCAGTATTGCCCTGCTACTACTTCACTATTCTTATGACTTTAGAGTACATTTTTAATTATTGCTCACTGTTATGAAATAAATATAACTAAGAAATGAAAAGTATTGAAAGTAAAAAAACATTGATCATCAGTTTTTGGATGACCAACCACATTATCCATCAGGGATTATTAAATAAATCAAAACAAGAGAAAATCTCTTAGCTCAAAGTTTTATCTCTCTTGTTCATCATTAGCATACTAGTGTGAAACAATTGTACTAGAAATTTAAAAGTAAAAAGTCAATTTTTAGCCCTGGCTGGCGGCACAGTGGATAAGGCACTGGCCTGCAAACCCAAAGGTCACTGGTTTGATTCCCTAGCCAGGGCACATAACCAGGCTGCAAGCCAGGTCTCCAGCCAGGTCCCTAGCCAGGTCCAAGGCTGAAGGCAGGTGAAAGGCAACCATATATTGATATCTCTCTCCCTCTCTGCCTCCCTCCCTTTCCCTCTCTCTGAAAATAATAAATAAAATCTTTTAAAAAAAGTCAACTTTTATTGTAATATCAAATGACTCAGAGAAAATTTATGAAGAGCTTTCAAAGACATAATATTTTAGTGTCTTTATCACTTTACTTGTCACTTGTCCTGTTTTTAGAGCAATGTTGCAGGAAAAATAATTATCTTTTTTTGTGTGTGTATATTGGGATAAAGCAGCAGTGATATGGTAAATATATTACTGTTTGGTCTCACTTTTATAAAATCACTAACTACTTCACCTTGATTACATCAAATAACTATTTGCCCTCTTTATTTCATTTACATCAATTTATTTTTAACTTATATATCTAATACCCCATGTGAATTTAAGAAAAGACACTAAATAATTGAAGCTAATCTGTGAGCAAGAATTAAATCAAGGAGCAAGGAAGTGCATAACAGCAGGGCCCTGAGCCCTGCAGCTCAGTTTGAGCTTAGGCCTGACCATTTACCAGCCATGTGACTTTATGGAAATTGCTGAATCTCTTTAGCTCAGTCACCAGTACTGTAGAAACCCAGCCTTTAAGGTTTTTATACAGATCCAAAGATTAATATGTATAAAAAGATGAGAGGTACAACTAATATTGGTTGCACTTAAATTTACCCTAATTAAAAATCACTAGGTCAGACTAATTTGTGTTTCTTGCTTATACTGTCCCCCAATACTTGATTAACTTCTTACAGGGCCATGTTCAATGCGGTAGGTTCAAGTTAGTAGAGTCTTTTTCTGATGAAAAAACTTAATTTTTTCTAAACCATAACCTGTCTCCCATTTATGTGCTAACTTTGACAACTACTTTGCCAGATTTTATAAATTATTTATTGTCTTTTTCTAACATCCTTATACCATTTTTTCAAGAAATTTTGATTATGGCATTAGAATGAAAAGATCTCAGAATAATAGAAAGGAAACTTGGAAGCTGTGGGTATGGTACTACTGGGATTGCAGCTTTACCAGGGTTATTAAATATGTATCCACACTCAATATTGTCAGTATCCTAAAAACATCACGCATGTATGCTACTATTTTTATTTTTTTATAAAGCTATATATATATTTTAAAGACTTTATTATTTTTAGAGAGAGGGGAAGGGAGAGAGGGAGAGAGGCAGAGAGGGAGAGAGACATCAATGTATGGTTGCCTTTCAACTGCCTCCAGTTATGGACCTGGCTGGAGACCTGTCTTGCAACATGGTTATTGTCTTCTGGTGGAAATTGAACCAGTGACCTTTGAGTTCGCAGGCCAGTGCCTTATCCACTGTGCCACCAGCTCCTACCGTGAGTAATAAAATACAACATTTTAAAAAATTGCTAAATATTTAGAGGCATTCTATTTCTAAATATGTGGGTGTAACTATTATCTTCTTCAAAAGGGAGTTCAAAATGAACTCCACATAAATGAGATTTATCTTTAGAAAAGGTCCACTTTCTTGTACAGTATATCTTTGTATGTCATTAACAGTACAATTTTGTTATTTTGACTGAAGGCTTCACCTAGCATCACAAACTGAATCAGAATTTGCTATCTTGCCTCAACCATTCCCTGTAAATGATTAGGGACTCTCTTTACACACCCATGACTCACACTTTTTAATGGGAAACAAACAAGCAAAGACTTACAGCGCAAGGGATTATAAACACCTTTGGTTCCAGTATATCCCATTTCTAAGTGCTTTCTGTAAATCTGCTTCCCCACAGTTGCTTCACATTGGTGATGGAAAAACTGCTCTGAACCACATGCCTTTAGGAACCCATTATGTATTTACACAAGAACAAAGAAACTATGGTGTCTACTTTCTGATTTTAGAGACTAGCTTTTATATGGTATGTTTTCCAAATTAAAAATACTTTGAACATTTCATTAGGATGCCATCAAAGTAGTCACTTGTGGTGGGTTAATTAAATCTAACACATTTAAAAATAACTCTCCATGTCGTGGGACAGATGCAGCCCTTGGAAAAAGAAAGCTTACACTGAACATTGCAACAGATTTTTGTATTTAATAGGAGGCAACAGACACATTTCCTGAATATGCTCTCAAAGTCTGTATGGGAAGTATCAGCTCTGCTGATGGGGGAGAAATCAGGAAATTCATTTGTCTCATTACTTAAAAGTAGTACCTTCTTGTATGATACCATCCAATTTTTTAAAAAAGATTTTATTTGTTATTTTTAAAGAAAGGGGAAGGGAGAGAGGCAGAGAAGGAGAGAAACATCAATGTATGGTTGCCTTTCACCTGCCTCCAGCTAAGGACCTGGCTGGAGATGTGACTTGCAACCTGGTTCTGTGCCCTGGCTGGGAATTGAACCAGCGACCTTTGGGTTTGCAGGCCAGAGCCTTATCCACTGTGCCACCAGCCAGGAACAATTTTAACTAGAAGAATGTACACTTCAAAAACCCATTCACAAATGCCCAGATGAAGGCTAAAGTAGAAAATTTGTTCTCATCTAAGAACAAATGGTCAGATGTATTCTTTCTAAAGGTGATTTTGGAATTCCAAAAGATGTCCAGACTGTAAGAGATGTAAGAGAAAAAGCTGGAGAGATCTAAATTGCTCTGCATAAACAACAACAAAAAGGAAACAATTTGTTAAGATTTTACCCCTGAGGATGGAAGGATAGAAGATGTAGAGGATCAAGAAAGAGAAGAGGCCAAGCAAGAAGGAATTTTAAGAACTAGAATATTTAAAACTCATCTTTAACCATGACGGAAAACCTTCCTTTCTTCAGTAGAGTCCGTTTCTATACATGTAGTCTGCAAATAACAGCAACAACTTTATTTGAGTGGATCCTTCTGGGAATGTAGGAAAGAATGGGGAACTACAATTTGATTGTTGCCAATGCAAAGTTAAATGTTGCAAGATACCAAATGGAGTACAAGATTTGAAGGATGCAGGTCACTGCAAAACAAAGAAAGGTGAGCATGAGACCTTCATCTTTCTTCGACCACAAAGGATTTATTTGCAGAAATGTGGGGCATTGGTCTTTCCTCAGAGCAGAGACCAAGTCTTCAATCTGAGTGTGTTTTTATATTAAAGGATGGAGATATCCCAGTGACATCTGAGTTACATAAAATGATTTTCTTAGTTTATTAAATACTGTTTACTGGGTTCAGAATTGCTGAGTCACATTTATTCTCTGGCTGAGCAGAGGATGATCGTAAATTTGCTCCATAGTAAATTATTTCAGACACAGTTGGCTGTAAATTGTTTGCTTCACAAATATGGCAAGACAGATAATAAAAAAAAAATAGATCCTCAAGCTATGGAATAAATACTTCAATGCAGCAGCAATAATTACTGAAATTTGAGATATCACTGGTATTAAGCAATAAAGTATTTTCTAAGTGTGAAGGTTGCCATTAAATCACAGTTGACACTTATTTGCAAATTGATTTTTTTCCAGTTTTGAAGATGAATCCCTGTCTCAACAATTAAATTTACTTTCCTGACAGAATAACAAAAATAGTAAGGAAGCCAATATATGTAATCTCTCGTTATTATCACTTTATAATTAGTTTCTTTTAATCAGATTGCCTATTTAGAGTCATTATGCAAGATATACCAGAATGATAATTTCAAGCAATTAAAATTGAATATAAGGTTAACATTAACATTTATGTGTATCTTCCACTATGAGTGCTATACTTGACAACAGACCTTTATTAAATATTTATTAAATTGTAAACATAGGTAAATTTTTCCTGAATAACCAGGATCCACAAAATGTTACATATAATTACACTATCATTTTAAATAGAATTATTAATGGCTAAAAAGTAAAACAGGTTGAATTTATATTGAACATATGATCTATTATTGAAATTTTATACTGAAATTAAATTTCTGGGTCTAAATTTATTGCTAAATCATTATTCATTATGGTCTATGCTGGATACATTTGGATTTATAATTTTTTTTTCTGATATAGGATCACTTTAAAATCTGGGAAGAATTTGTAGAAAAAATGTTTTTGGTATTTTTTAATCTCTTGTGAGTCGTATATTTGAAAGCATTACATTTCATATTCTTCTGGGTTATAAAGGTTGAAATAGAATGCATTTTAAATTCAGCAGAGTCACTTACCAGTTATCAAAGTGTCCTCAAAACTCTTGCCCATTTTTAGCAGCCAACTAGTGGCAACAGAAGAGTTGACAAAGGAAATGCCAAATTTAGCTGTAGCTGCCTCCTAAGGTTTAGTCTCCAGGAAAGTATGACCCAAATTTAATTCATTCCTGTATCACTTTGGAGTATTTCATACTCTTTACTCTATCTACTATTAGTTCCTTATTCCATTTCTTAAAATCAAAACACTTTTAAAAATTAAATTTAGCTTTTAATTGAAATAACCATAAAAATAAAAACTATGAAAAAGGCATTTTTATATAGAGACCACTAATTATGAATCATGCTTGAGTTCTACTCCCCCTGTGTTGACAAGTGAAATAAGTGGGTATAAGGTATAGTAAAGATGTAAGAATACCAAATGTACATTTAGATAGTCAGAAGTATGATAGAGATTTGAGTCAATGTTACTTAATTCTGTGGTCACTTACCCCTAAAGTTATCTGAAGTAATACCAGTTATACTCATTATACATGCTAGAAATATCACTTTAGGTGAAAGCCTTTTAAAGTCACCCAATCAGTCTTAAAGTACTTTGTAATGCACCAAATTATAACTTTTCCATATAGCAGAAAGTTAGCCTTAACTCCATTTTTATGCTTTTTTCTCAAACATGCATTTGGTCCCATCCTTTAAAAACCAAAGGTCATTGGAGCCCAAAGATCAGTATTGTTTAAGTGCCTGATAATATTGGTAGAACACCTCGAAGCTGGAGGTGTTGGTAGACATGCTGCATCACCCTCTACAATTAAGGAATATAACTACTTGAAAACTGGAAATAGCCAGAAGTTCCAGAAAAATCAAGCCGTGTGGAGGTCCAACAAACAAAGATATAAAGAAGAAATACTCATCCAGGCAGGTAGGAGGGGTAGAGCTGGAGTGGAGAGGAAGCAGTGTGGCAGGGGTGGCAGCAGTGGCTGTGGCCAGCTGGCGGAAAGCACAGTTATACTTTTTAAAAATTAAGATGGAACAGCTGGGGAGCACTCCCAGTGCCGGACGAAACGGCAGAGCTCAAGGTTCCAGCGCCGGGGAAAAGCCACATTGCTTCTGACTGTGAAAACCTGTGGGGGTTGGGCGGAGGAAGGAACTCCATCTTTCAGCAGAGTTTGCTTGTTCAGAGGGCCCCACAGTACTAGAATGTCCACACACCCACCCACTCTGGGAACCATGGCCAGGGAAACAGCCAGTGAGGCGCCAGCCCCACACACAAAGTGGGAGAAGTGCCTAGAAAGGGGGTGAGTGCTGAGCAAGCAGTACTGTTCCCTCTCAGACCCCTCCCCCAATACAACCAATATCTATAGGTTGCCCCATACTGGCAAATACCTAAGGCCCCACCCCTTTACAATGTAACAGGTGCAACAGCTCTACCTAAGACACAAAGGCAAACACAGAAGCCTGTCAAGTTGAGAAGACAGAGAAGTATGATCCAAAATAGGGAACAGATCAAGGTTCCAGTGGAAGAACTAAGTGATGAGATAGTCAACCTAACACACAAGGAGACAGCCAATCTAACAGATGCAGAGTTTAAAACATTGGTGATAAATGTGCTCACAGACATGATAGATGTGCTTGAGTATGGCAAATGCAGAAGGAAAGAAATGAAGGCTTTGCTAAGTAAAATTAAGGAAAATCCACACTAAATCAATGGTGAAGGGAAGGAAACAGGGATTCAGATCAATGGTTTGGAATATAAGGAAGAAATAAACAGTCAACCAGTACAGAATGAGGAAAAAAGAATTGAAAAAAAAAAATAAAGAGGAGAGGCTTAGGAACCTCCAAAACAACTTTAAAAGTGCCAGCATCCAAATAATAGGGGTGTCAGAAAGAGAAGAGGAAGAACAAGAAATTGAAAACATATTTGAAAAAAAAATAAAGAAAAATTTCCCAAATTTGGTGAAGGAAATAAACATACATGTCAAGGAAGCACCGAGAATCCCAAACAAGCTAGACCCAAAGAGCAGGACACATCATAATTAAAATGCCAGGTTATAGGTAAAGAGAGAATCTTAAAAGCAGCAAGAGAAAAGCAGAGAATTACCTACAAAGGAGTTCCCATAAGATTATCAGCTGATTTCTCAAAAGAAACTCTGCAGACAAAAAGGGACTGGTAAAAAGTATTCAAAGTGATGAAAAGCAAGGACTTACACAACCCAGATTCCTCTATCCAGCAAAACTATCATTTAGAATGGAAGGGCAGATAAAGTGCTTCCCAGACAAAGCAAAGCCTTTATTATATGAAATGTTAAAGGGGCTTATTTAAGAAAAAGAAGATCAAAACTATGAACATTATAAAGACAACAAACTCACACTATCAACAACAGAATCTAAAAAAGAAAAACTAAGCAAAGAACTAGAATAAGAACAATTAGGTATGGGGATCATTTGGAGGATTATTAGCTGGGAGGGGGATGGGGGAGAAATGGGGAAATGATTCGGGGATTAAGAAGCATAATTGGTAGGTACAAGATAGACAGGGGAAGTTAAGAATAATATAGGGAAGGGTGAAGCCAAAGAACTTATATGCACAACCCATGGACATGAGCTAAGAGGGGTGGGATTGCTGGAGTGAAGGCAGGGTGCTAGGTAGAGGGAAGCAAAAGGAAAATAAATTGGAACAATTATAACTGCATAGTCAATAAAATATACTTAAAAAGGAAATAAGGGCTGAGTATGATGGATAATCACATAATGTCTCAAATACCTACATGGAGAAGAAGATATATACATTCATCACTCTTATCCATAGTTTCACTTCCCATATTTTCAGTTACTCACCATCAGCCATGATCCAAAACGTTAAGTGAAAAATTCCAGAAGTAAATAATTAATGAGTCATAAATTGCCCACCCTTCAGAGTAGTGTGATGTAATCTCATGACATTAGCCTTCCCATCTGCACTGTGAATCATACTGTTATCTGGTGTCTCTGCTCTGTGTATACATTCCCTGTCTGGTAGTCCCTTAGTAGCCTTCTCCGGTCGCAGACTGATTGTGCCTGTGTTCAAAGAACTCTTATTTTACTTATAATGGCCTCAAAGCACAAGAGTAGTGGTGTAGGCAATTCAGATATGCTGAAGAAAAGCTGTAAAAGTGCTTCCTTTAAGTGAAAAAGTGCAAGTTCTGTACTGTCTGTGGTTTTAGACATTGCTGTGTGTCTTGTAAGTATTACCCACAGATAGGAGAGGCCTACTCTACAAATCAGAAGCCAGGGCTCTACAATAATCTGGTTAGGCTTTTGATTTTGACATTACAAACTAAATTATAAGTCTAGTAAATGACAAAATCAATTTAGGAATCAGGTGCAATTATGACCCAGTTTAAGATATAGACTATTACCAGCCATTCAGAAGCTCCCTGGGCATGTTCTGTGGGTTACCTACCTCTCCCACTGCTCTAAAGGTTCCCCATAGCTAATCTGAATTATGCTCATTGCTTTTAGCCTTCCTTTATAGCAAAGATTTTCAACTGGAGCGCTGCAAGAATTGTTAAAACATGCAATACCTGAGTCATATGAGAGATACATATTGAATTATAATTATTAATAGTGTATTTTTCTGTATATGTTTAAATGATTATATATTTTCTCTGTATTCTATCAATGTAGTGAATTACAGTGATTGATTTCTTAGTGTTAAACCCACTTCACATTGCTAATACAATACCAACTTTGACACACTTAAGTACCTTTTTTATGTTTTACTGAATTTTTACATTTTTAAAAAATGATGAGATTGGCCTATAGTATTTCTTTCATATATACTTCTGACAGGTTTTGATTTCAACCCATATGCTAGCTTCATGAAGCAAGTTAGGAAGTAAAACACCTATTTCTATTCTCTGGAAGATTTTATCTAATACTGGTTTATTTATTATTCAAATGATTAGTGTAATTTTCTTGTGACACCAACTGGACTGGAAATATTTTGTGTGTTAGAAGACAATTGCTGCTTAAATTTTTTAATTGTTAAAAGTCTACAAAATATATATTTCTTCTTGAATTAGTTTTGATAGGTTGAGGTTATCTTTCTATAAATTTATTCATTTCATATAAATTCCAAATTTATTTGTATGAAACTTTTCATCTTGCCTATCTATTAAACAAATTTTAGCAGCATCTGTAGTAACATCTTCTTTTTAATGTTTATTTATTTGTTTCTTTTATTTTTCTTGAGTAGTTATGGCAGAGGTTTAGCAATCTTATTATTAATACAGAAGTTGTTACATTATATATTTCTTTTCTATTTCATTAATTTTTGCTCTTACTTTTAATTTTTTTTCTCCCATCCATTTTATTTGGGTCTATTTTGGTCTTCAAAATTTTGTTTCAGCCCTGGCTGGTAGCTCAATGGATAGGCACTGGCCTGTGAACCTAAAGGTGGCACATAATTAGGTTGCAAGCCAGGTCTCCAGCCAGATCCATAGCTGGAGGCAGGTGAAAGGCAACCATACACTGATGTTTCTCTCCCTCTCTGTTGCTCTCCTTTCCCCTCTCTCTGGAAATAATAAATAAAATCCTTAAAAGAATTATTTAAAATTTTTTTGCTTTAACAGATATGTACATTTAAGACTACAAAATTTTCTCTAATCACTGGTTTAATTGCATCATGCATATTTTGTTATAAAATGTGTTTTTTTCTCTCTTTTTTAAAAGATTTTATTTATTATTTTTTAGAGAGAGAGGAAGGGAGAGAGGCAGAGAGACATCAATGTATGGTTGCCTTTCACCTGCCTCCAGCTACAGAGCTGGATGGAGATGTGGCTTGCAACTTGGTTCTGTGCCCTGGTTAGGAATCGAGCCAGCGACCTTTGGGTTCAAAGGCTGGCACCTTGTCCATTGTGCCACCAGCCAGGGCTGTTGTTTTTCTCTTTTTATCAGCACATTTTTCATCATGATTTTTTTCTATGATTCATAGGCTATTTATAAGTGAATGTCTTAATTTTTAAACATACTGAGATTATAATTGTTCTAAATACATTATTGATTTATGGCATAATTACATTAAACTCAAAGAAAATAGCCATTTAGGTTTTTACTTGTTTCCAAGGAAAGACTGGTGCAAGCTATCTGGCACAGTATTTGAGCATTAAAGTTTTAATCAGGCACAAAGGTGTGACATTACAAAGGGGTGGGAGGAACAATTACGTAGAGATTTTCAAATAAAATATCTGAAACCTGTTCTGTGGACCGTTGAGTTTTTTCCTACTTACAACATTGGAAAAATCAAAGCATGGAATGAGACTCATAGTGATTATTTGAGAGGAGGTTGTCTTTGTAGATTACTTTTTTGACTCCCATTCCACTTTTCCTACCACCACAAAGCATGATTCGATAGCTCTCTGCAATTCAAACCCACCTTAATATGTAGGTCCCACTACAATGGAAAGGCATAGTGGTGGCATCAGGTATAACTTATATCTTGGAAATTAAGAAAATGAAAGTTTGCTGTCTAGATGCTTTGGTATGAGACCAGGAGAGTTGTTCTCATATTGAGAATAGGCCTGCTGTGGCTGGGATTTTAAAGAGAGAGGTAATGTTTCTTGTGGACCAAATGGAAATAGAATGCGTTCTTATCCTTAGAGCTATGGAGAGGTGGACATTTTAGCATTTTGAAACTCTGGTTAGGACAGGATGACCAGTGTTTTTGGAAGGAGTAACCAGTGAATTCCCAGAATAAGAACCCATCCTTATGAACCAAGGAGCTATAGGAGGGAGTGGCCCAAAGGCACACCTTTGAGGACCCCATTACAATTTATCATTCAGCAGTTGGTTTTACCCATCTGCCAGACTTTAGGCCTGACTTGGGGTGCCAGGGCAAGCAACACATTTCATTCTCTTTTCTCACTGCTTCCTCACCCTGCTCCCAACAGGGAGTGGTCAGAAAGGGACTGGAGAGAGAACAGAGAAGCAGACAAAGAGCCTCTTTAAAAAGTCACTTTATAGAATTTTATTCCACAATGGCATGAGCTACAGGACAGAATTTTTAATTATTATTTTGGATTGTACATTCAAATTTTGAAGGCATACACTATAATTTAATTGTCAACTGAAGTATCCATTTATTAAGAATGAACAACAACAAAAAAGCCATGGGCCTCCAATATTTTTACCAAGGTCAGGAAGTTAATGTTCACCAAATAAATGTTAAAGAGATTGTGGGAAATAAAAATAAAGTAGAATTTTAATTACATTTTATACTTTGTGGTTTACATCTTCTTTAAACTATTTTAAATTAATTATACTTTGTTAAGAAGTAGTAATCAGTGCTGTTGTTTATAGTAATATTTTAACAAAAGCATTCTTTTGTGTAAAATGGAAAAAAAAGATAAATGGAATAATTATTTAAAATTCTGAGATCGAGCTGGCAAGCTTAGTCAGTTGTAGGAAATTGCCCCAGAATCCTGTCCTTTCAAAATTCATTGAACTGCAACACACATAATGCTGGGTTGAAATTTTACAGATGCCATGAAATAGGTTCGAGGATTAACTCAATGTTCATAGGGCCTAAGTAAGCAGCAAAGTGAACGGAATCAGGTAGCATGTAAGTGCCCACATGTTTATAGGAGAGAAAGCATTTCCCAGTTTAAAGGGATTTATAATCCAGATTTAATTGAATGCTACCATGAAGAAATGTGAGTCCTAGAGTTGCTGAAAGAGCTAAAAATATGATTTTCTCCATTTTTTTCTGTTACTATTATTTTATGAAACATTCTTATTTTTAAGTACTATTCCCTTGTAGTCTTAAAACAATGGAGTCAAACAACGACACCTGCAGGCCACATGCCAGAGGTTTCTACTGTGTGAACTTTGCAAGAAAGGCTGTTGACATCTTGTAATTTATCCCAATTTATTAAGTAATAGCAGAGTAATGAACCCTTGACAAATTTGTTTGCCATTTTCAATACAAGAAGTTTTCCTGCATATCTAGCTCAACTTTGTAACATCACAGCTTTTTCATTTCCCTTAATGCTCACAAATTATTTCTTACTACTAGTCTTTTAACTCTCCCTACTCTCAAACTGCCCTGGGAAACAAAATAAAGTGTGTTTGGAGTATCAAACACATCCTGACCCCACTTGAAACTTTGATGAAAATCACTGTGGCTATTTCCCTAGTCACATACTCTATTATTCAAGGTGGCTAATTTTCTTGAAAAGAGGCCAGGGTCTTTCAGTTTAATGAAAACAGGAGGGAAATTAATAGTAGAATTGAAAGCAATCAATAAGATCTCGTAATGAGTGGGGACTGAAGGGTGTCTCCTCAGGAAGGAATGACCAAAAAAGCTGGAATTTAAGCCTGTGTGCCTAGGGAGATTTCACTCCTTCAGCTAATATTTGTCTTGGCCAAATTTCATTTCCTATTAGGCTAAACAGTACGAGAGAGAGAGAGAGAGAGAGAGAGAGAGAGATGAGAGAGAGAAAGAGAGAGAGAGAGCACTGAATATGAAAATTTTCCCTGAGAACCCTATATCCCAGTGCTTTCTTTGAAAGGTAAACATCTCTGTTTATCTGTTTATCTTGTGGGTATGGGCCAGTCAAAAGGACTCAAATGACTAGTCAGGAAATTTGAGTCCAGTCCAAGGTCTCAGAGAAAGTGATGATGTACCAATGTATAAAAATTATTTGTAGTAATTACTAGAAGCATAGTTTTGTTTGGTTGTTCTTTTGTTTTACTAAAAAGGGGTTCTGGGAAACTCTGGGGCTGAGAGCTCAAGGAAAATATATTTTAATAGATACCTTAGGTGATTCTTATGGGTAGTAAATATTAAGAGCTGTGGTTTGTGTCACAAAGTATGTGTTCTTGGGCCTTCCTCCTCTGAAAATGAGTACAAACAATACTAGCCTGCCTAATCCCCTGGGTAATGGCAAGGATTCAGTGAGATAACTGACAAATGAAAGCACTTTGAAACTGTACAATTTTCTACAAGTGAAATGGATGGAGAACCAAAGGGCTGGCAAGAGATTTAATAAGCAAGAACTCCACTGGGTACTGGGTTTGTAAAAGTGGCTAGAGGGACTATGACGAATACTCCTCCCTAACAGGGCATTTAGTGCTCCTCTTATCTCTCCATTGTTCTCCCTCTCCTTCTCATTCTGGGTCTTTCCCATGCAACCCCATCAGAGAGCCTCTCTCCTTGCAGCCTCTATCACTATTTCAATTTCTTTCAACCCCATTCTTTCTTCCAGTCTTCTGGGTGAATCTCCCTCCCTTCTCTCTCATCTCCCCTCTCTCTCATCTTCTCTTTGTTCTTTTCCTTCTACCACCAAATCTCTCCTATTTATGTACAAATAAGACCACATGGAAAATTCTTTTCCAACATGCCCGTGGTTGGTGTGTACAGGGAGAATGTCTCTCAAATCGAGAACAGGTCTTTCACAGGCAAATCAGATACTTTCCAGCAGTCCTATCTGAAAATTCCCCAAGGAGGAAACCATTAGGCAATACAATTGAAAGTTTGTTAACTGTGCTCCTGTGAATCTATCTAGGAATAATAGGATGAAAGTGAAGCAAGATCACCTGAGGTGAAATGTATAGAACTTGTCGGTTACAGTAAGGTCATACAATTGTAGATTTGGAAGAAAATGTTCGTATCACTTAGATGACCCATACTCATTTTGTAGATGGGATGGGCCATTAAAGCCTTGAGTGGCTAAAAAAATGGCTTTGCCGGGACACAGCAAACTTGGAAACTAAAATCAGGGCTTTGGCTCAGAGGGTGGTGCACCCTCCACCACTGCCCAGTGCTGACGTAGGACACCAGTCAGAGCTCAGTGAGGGTAAAATATAAGAATGTTGTTATATTGTGAGAGAGACAGCACTATAAGTAGCCTTTATTTTATGTAAACTATTGGTAAATAGTACACATATTGTAGGGGAGTTAAGTCTTTATTTGAAAAAGTAAAAAGGTGTTTATATCATGTGAGCTGTCCAAAGGACATTTTGATTATTTATTGATCAATTAAATTTTAAATACCTGGGAATAAATGAATTATCTGATGCCCTTGCTTCTGGACATGATAAGAATACAGTTAAACTTCTCAAAAACACTGAACCAAGACTCCAGGAGTGGAGAAGTGAAATCTATAATCAACATACCTTTATGACTGAATTTCCATAAGTTTCCATTTTATTCTAGTGGGGGTGAGAACTAGTTCAGGATTACATGATAAATGATGTATAGATTTATATGATACATATTTTTTGTATGTGTGTGAGCAAGACTCAGAAATGATTCAACACTTGCACTCAGATAATCATACCATTCTTGTGTGATTTGGACAGCCACTATAAACTACAGAGAGTTTCTATCATTTATGCAATAATAAGATGGCAAGCCGATTTCATAAAGTAAATCAGATAAGACCAGCCAACAAAGAGAGTATCCCAAAATGATACTTACAATTGTTCCACTACACAGGCCAAGGCTAAAAATAAATATTGCCCTCAAGTTACTAAACAAAATATTCAAACTACCTGGGGTATTTTCAACTCTGCTGAGTGTTGAAGAAACATAGTTCTCTAAAGTAAAGCAAGAGCTAGTTAGTAAGCATCATCTAAGTGTCCAAAGATACTTTCTAAGGGGAAAAAGAGATTAATTATGATGGGGAACACCCCAAAGTGGAATTAACTCCTGGAGGGTGGGCCCCTTGTGGCACAGGCTTCCCTGACTAGGTGAGTGTTCTAGGAGCCCATCTGTATCTATAATACCAGCTGGTGTTGTTGTGAGAGGTTGCATTTGGCTTTAGTGAATTTGTTTGAAGACTCTTTCAATATGTTTGCCCATTTCATGATGAGTGATTTATGAGCGCACCTGCCTACGCCATGCTGAGTGTTCAGCAGTTTTTCACCAAAAAGGACATGACCCTTTACCCCACCCTCACTGTTCACCTAATCTCACCTGAGGAGAGGTAATGTTTTTGTTTGTTTGTTTTCCTGAATGAAAAAGGTCCTCAAAGGGAAATGTTTTTGGAGATGAGAAAGAGGTAAAACAAAAAATGGAAGGAGCACTAAAAGGCTTCAAAATTGATGAGTTCAAAAACTATTTTTAGCAATGGAAAAAAATCTCAATAGGTGTATTGCATCAAATGGAGAGTACTTTGAAGGTGACTGAAGTTTTATAAATAAATTCTATTGTTGGGGGGTTCCCCCTCAGATATTGTCCTTGTCCTGAGGGATTTGTATTCTATTAGATTGTAATATACCACAATAATAGGTTTTAAACAGTAGATAGCATTGTCATTTTTCTTTTCTTCTACTTTTTAAATCTGTAGAATTTTAAACTTAATTAATATTAAACTTCTATCCAACAAATGAGACTGTCAAAAATGAAAAAGAAGAAAAGAAAAATAACAAAAAGCTTACTGATTCATATAATTGAATAACACTAATAATTCAATTAACATTAATAAACCTTTATATTAGTTAATTCTTTTGCATTAAAAAGGGGAATCTTACTTTTTAAAACTGGATTTGCAGAGCGACAGATAATTGGAGGATGTCTCATTGTTCTAGGCTAGAATTATCACAATGGTGAGCTGACAAATTCAATCAAGAATGACCTCTGTACCTTAAGAAGAGTGTCCACGACTTCGGAATTTGTACGCTCACACTTGCTGAATGTCCTAGGAGGACAGTTTCACAGTTCACATAAAAAATCCTTTTCTAACTTCAGTTAAAAATAAATTTAATGTGTTATACAAATGTTTTTCTGTGTTTTGTGTGTGTTAATTTTTATAATTCATGCTTATTTCAACACATGGTGATTTGAATGTGTAACAGGCATGGAAAATATGTAAAGATATGATGGTAAAAGAGCAATTGTGATTGATAGCTAAAGACCCAGCCAATAAGAAAGAATCCTCAAATTTATAAAATGGCTTCATATTTATCCATTGATTCTATGAGTTAAATGTTAGTTTACATATTAATAACTGATATTTTAATAGTACTTTGGAATTTACACAAGACTAAAATAGGTTTTCTTAGTTTTCTGTAACACCAATGCTGTTTTAACAAATATTTTTCTCATTTTTAGATGAAAAAAACTGAAGCTACGAAATATTTAGTGTCTTAACCAATTTCAGCATATTTAAGAAGCTAGATCCAAAGTAAGTTCTCAAATTAAGACCTAGGTTTTTCCACTAACATATTCCACCTGTCAGACTAAGCAATACTTAATATTTTAAAATAGGTAATAATATTTGAGGGTGCTGATGATTCTCAAACTCAAAAGAATTCTCATTTAAACAATTTTGTTTATTAATTTGAGTGATTAGTTTATACAATGAGTTAAATAGCTTACAAATCTGAAAGACATTCCAGAAAATATACCAATCTGTCTATTATAAATTGTGCCTGTATATATTGTGGTTAAAAATGTAATTTGGCAGCCATATTTCTAATATACTGTATCAATTCTATCATCAAAAATTTGTATGCGCTGGTTTTTTTCACTTTGTGAGAATTAACATTATAATTATTTAAATAGTTGCTGTTTCTGGATTGGAATCAATTGAGAAATAATTTATCTAAGTAATGGGATATAACAAACTATTAGACTGCATTCTGAAACTCAACAAAACTTACTGAGTTACCACATACCAAACACTAGTTTTATTTTATTCTATTTTTTAAATTTAATTTTATTGTTGCTGTATTACATCCATCTCCTTTTTCCTCCCCTCTGTCCCCTTCCCCACCCACCCATTCCCCTACAAAGTCAGTCCCATTTGTTGTCCATGTCCATGGTTCTTCCATGCTAGTTCCTTGACTAAACTGCTCCCCTTCTTTGCCTCCTCCTCCCTTCTACCCCCTCCCCTCTGCCCACTGAAGGTCTCTTCACTCTATTCATGTATCTGGTACTATTTTGCTTGTTTCTTTGTTTTGTTCATTATTATCCTGTAATGGGTGAGATCATATGATATATGTTTTTCACTGACTGACTTATTTCAATAAACATAATACTTTCTAGTTCCATCCATGTTGTTGCAAAGGGTAGGAGTTCCTTCTTTCTTTCTGCTGTGTAGTATTCCAGTGTGTAAATGTACCAAAGTTTTTTGATCCAATCATCCACTGATAGGCATGTAGGCTGTTTCTGGCACTTGGCTATTATAAATAGCGCTGCTATGAACATAGGGGTACATAGGTTCTTATGAATTGGTTTTTCAGGGTTCTTTGAGTATAGTCCTAGTAGCGGAATTGCTGGATCAAAAGGCAATTCCTTTTTTTTTTTTTTTTTGAGGAAACTCCATACTGTTTTCCTTAGTGGCTGCACCAACCTGCATTCCCATCAACAGTGCACCCAGGGTTCCCTTTTCCCCACATCCTCACCAACACTTGTTGTTTGTTGATTTGTTGATGATTGCCTTTCTGACAGGTGTGAGGTGGTATCTTATTGTGGTTTTAATTTGCAACTCTCTGAAGACTAGTGATGTTGAGCATTCTTTCATGTGCCTTTGGGCCCTTTATATGTCTTCCTCAGTGAGTTGTCTGTTCAAGTCCTTTGAACAATTTTTTAATTGGCTGTCTGTCTCTCTGGTGTTGAGTCACATAAGTTCTTTATATATTTTGAATATCAAACTCTTGTCTGAGGTATCATTGGCAAATATGTTTTTCCATACAATTGGTTTCCTTTTAATTTTGCTGGTGTTTTCTTTAGCTGAACAGAAATATTTCAGTTTGATATAGTCCCATTTGTTTATTTGTTATTTTATTTCCTTTGCCCTTGGAGAAGTATCAGTAAACATATTTCTACGTAGGATATCTAAAATTTTACTGCCTATATTTTTTCTCCATGACCTTTATGGTGGCACTGCTTATGTTTAAGTCCTTTATCCATCTTGAGTTTATTCTGGTGTATGGTGTAAGTTGGTGGTCCAGTTTTATTTTTTTGTATGTCCCTGTCCAGTTCTCCCAACACCACTTGTTGAAGAGACTATTTTCTCTCCATTTTATGTTCCTTCCCCCTTTGTCAAATATCAGTTGGCCATAGAGTCTTGGGTTAATTTCTGGGCTCTCCATTTTGTTCCATTGATCAATATGTCTATCCTTATGCCAGTACCAGACTGTTTGATGTCCAGTATTGTGATTCCTCCTATCTTGTTCTTCTTTCTCAAGATTGCTGTGGCTATTTGTGGGCACTTTTGGCTCTCTATATATTTTTGAAGTATTTTTTGTATTTCTGTGAAGTATGTCATTGGTATTTTAATTGGGATTGCATTGAATCTGTAGATTGCTTTGGGTCGTATGGACATTTTAATGATGTTAATTCTTCCCATCCATGAACATGGTATATGCTTCCATTTATTTGTATCTTCCTTAATTTCTTTCTTCAACGTCCTGTAGTTTTCTGAGTACAGGTCTTTTACCTCCTTGGTTCAGTTTATTCCTAAGTACTTTATTTTTCTTGTTACTATGGTAAATGGGATTTGTTTTCTAGCTTCTATTTCTGACCAAACACTAGAGTTTTAAACATTACTTCATGTGGTCTTTTCAATATCACTATGAGGCAGGGACCATTGTACTCACCCCATTTTACAGCTGAGAAAGCTAAAGTTTATATAACTTGCCCACGTTCACATAAATAGTAAGTGACCAAGCTGGAATTTGAACCCAGACACTGTGGCTCCGGAAATTATAAAATTGACACTAATTGATTAATTCATTTTAGTTATTTCTTCTTAGCTTTTTTCCTTCTCCTCCAAGTCCCATATTAACTGCACTGCCATTAATATTAGAGCCCCACGCATATTTTTTCAAACAATGTAGCAATAAATAAGTACACAAATGTCCACAATTCCTTTCAACCCACTCGCTAAGCATTTATTAAATTCAGAATATTAAGAGGATTGTTATTGCTAAAAATTCATTCATAGCTCTACTGTCTTCAGCTGTTGGTTTACGAGTGCTGAAGGTGTTCTGAGAGGTAGCAGTGGCTTCTGAATTGCTCAAGTGGCAGACCTCTCTCCGTTATTTTCTATCAGAAAAATTCAGCTACTGCAGTTTCACTACCTTGGAAGGCAGCAGACTACAGTGGAAGATTTTGAAGAACGATGTCCTTTGGTTTAATTGTGTCTCCGCGCCTCTGTTTCCTAATCAGGAAATAGGAATAATAAAGCTGAACTTGAAGTGTTGTGATGGAAGTAATGTGTTTAAAGTGGCAGGCACAATAAATAGTAGATGTCAGCAAATGTTATGATGATACTTATTTGAGTTAACTGTACCAAACCCAACGATGATCTCCAGTCTCTGGTTTTTGACACAACTAATTTAGGTTTCGGCTCAAATATGACTGATTAAACAGATTAAAAAGAAGTTCACATTTTAGATGTGGAGTGTACCAGGAATGAAATCAATGACATTGACATTTTTGACTACTAACCTTACAGTATAATTTATTACTGACTCTAACCGACAAATGGTTGCCTTAGAATCGGACATGCTTAGAATATCATTTAACTTATGCAAAAAAAAAAAAAAAAAAAAAATGACTCAAAGCTTTTTAGGTTTAGGATTATTTTTTTAAGGAGGAAGAAAGGTAGTGAATATTAATTAGTGTTAGAGAAATTGTAACTATTCTATACTTGGACATGCATTATCACCCAAACCAAAATGTTCCCATTAAAAAATATAATATGGCCCTGGCTGGTAGCACAGTGGATAAGGTGCCGGCCTGCGAACCCAAAGGTCGCAGGTTCGATTCCCCAGCCAGGGCACATAACAAGGTTGCAAACCAGGTCTCCAGTTAGGTCTGTGGCTGGAGGCAGGTGAAACATAACCATACATTGATGTCTCTCTCCCTCTCTGCCTCTCTCCCTTCCCCTCTTTCTAAAAAAATAATGAAATAAAATATTTAAAAAAAAAAATAAAAAATAAAAAATAAAAAATATAATAAATCCTGTACTGGCAATGGTTGGACTAAATATGGCCAGAGTGAACATAGGGAAAAACACAACAGGTGTCAAATAATACTGTGTGTGCTTCTAGAGACTAGTTATGATTATCTCCATAACTGTATTATTCTATGAGACCTAAAATTTCTATTCAAGTTTAGAAAACTATTTTTCTTAGCTTGAAATTTGGGTACCAGAGAGTGGCCCTTCTAGATGTAATTAACACCACAAATGTTTCCCTTGCTGATGCTAATATTGAGGGTAAAAGCACAAAAGGATCTTGTTTGCTAACTACAAGGGATTTCTCCAGCACCAGCAGGCACTATGACCCTAACCTGACAGAGCTATGATTCATAGGAATTCAGTAACAGGAAAAAAGACACTACACAGGAATTGAATGTCCCTTAGAGTAAATTCCTGCTTTGACATTCACTGTTTTAACAATGCATGTTTCAATTTGTTCTCAGAGATAAAGAGGAAGTTGGAAAGTAATGACTTAAAAAAGAATAAAAATTACTTGGATTAGATAACTCTTTATAAGTTAAAATACCTGAAGCTTGAAATGTAACTTCATCAATAGAAAATAAATAGGTTGGACAATTATCTAGTAAATTAAAAACTTTTCTGAGACCCTCAGCTGTTCATTGTTTTTTTCTTCATATGTGAATAATTATAATTAGCAAGGTAAAATTGCCAGAGAATTTGCTGGTGAAAACTGTTATAAAGCTCTTGAAAATATGAATTCTGGAATGATCATGTGTACTTTTAGGTTCAGACTATTAAAAAATAAGTAGTGAAGAAACAATGCTAAGAAACTGGATTGGGAACTGAATAAATACCTTTTCCATAGATTTGTTTCCATATTGGTTTACTTTTCCTATAATAAATCCCCTATTTTATGTAAGATCTGTTGATAGTAATTAAGCTAAAAAGAAGTCATAAGTAAAATGATCTCCAAAGTCACTTATGTGTTCCTTAACAATGTATAGTATTTAACTTTGTTTCAACTTCTTTTTTTGTGAACTTTGCTTTTTTTAGAAAGCCATTTTGTATTTCTGAGAAGTTGATTTAGGATAAGGTGTCCCCTTGAATATGTTTAACTGTAATAAAATATTATATAACGTATTTGGGGACCTAAAAGGGGAAAATAGAGTCAATTTATTTAGATATTCTTTCTTCCAAAGATAATAGAATAGCAGTTTCTGCTTTAAGATTTTTTGTAAATTACTATCACCTGGAACTAGGTTGTCCATCTACCCTTATCATCTCCTTTCCTGTGGAAGTTTGGGAATTGGCTTAACTTTGATAAGACTCCCGTTTCCTTATATTTAGTGCCTACTTTTATAGCCAAGAATCAAAATAATCCACTTGAATTCATGTTATGTTCTGTGATTTATACCTATCCATAACCTTAACACAAGGACAAGGTAGTAATCTGAAAAATTAATGTGATAGCAAGAAATTTTTAAAAAGAGGCACTGCATTTATTTAGCATATTATGCCCTTATGTGTTTAGGATTATTACTTGACAAACAATAAGTATGGGCCTTACCTTCAAAGCACTTAATAGTTTAGTAAAGGAGATAAGATATATAAACAAATTGCTACGACAGAATTAGAGAATTAAGTGCCATGAGACAGTGAGAAACATGAGCATCCAGGAGATAAATTGCCTCTCTATGTTATTAATCTTTTTTTTATTAACGATTTTATTCATTATTTTTAGAGAGAAGGGCAGGGAGGGAGGTAGAAAGGGAGAGAAACATCAACGTATGGTTGCTTTAATATCCAGATGAAATGAACTTTTTAAAAAAAGATTTTATTTATTATTTTCAGAGAGAGGAGAAGGGAGAGAGGCAGAGAGAAAGAGACATCAATTTATGGTTGCCTTTCACCTGCCTCCAGCTATGGACCTGGCTGGAGACCTGGCTTGCAACCTGGTTATGTACCCTGGCTAGAAATCGAACCATATGTTATTAATCTTACAATGAGCATAATTAAGAATTCTTGGGATTCAAGACAAGAGAAAACTCTCTTCCTAACCACCACCTCCAGCTCCAGAGGAATTCCAGCTACCCATTAGGCAATTCCAATTCACCATTGGATATCTCAAAGAATATCTTCATTAGCATTTCAAACTTAACATGTCCCAAATCAAATACATCCTTTTCCTCCCTAACCCATCTTCTATCTTCCCCTATCTCAGCTCTCAAACTATTTCCCTACTTCTAGTATTAAAATAACCCCTGTACATCTCAGTCACTTTCCTCCTCGTTCCCAGTCAATAACATGTCGAGTCATGGGCTTCTCACTTCTTTAAAACGTTTCCCCAGATTCTTCTTTTCATTTTATTGACAGATTCTTAGACTTGCAATGACATTTTCACTGTTTTCTTTAATGTTTACCTTTCCTGACTGCAACCGTCAGTCTATATCTTGCTCACAGATTAATCTTCCTAATTTATAGTCCAATCATGTAATTCCCATATTCAAACACATTTCGAGGCTCTAAGTTAATTAATTATGAATCAATATTTTTCATCCTGGTATTCACCATATCCTGAGGCTGCTATTTCCAACCTTATTTCCTAACATTCATCTATGTCCAACCAATGATTGTCTTTCATTTCTACATAGACTATATTGATGTTTAATATTTCTACTCAAGAATTTACATTCATCTGGAACCTTCTCATTTTCAAGCTTCATAGTTCATCATAATTTGCTTTTTTAGATGAAGATGTTTCTAATGTTTCTACACCCAAAGCTAAGCTACAATATAATCAAACTTATACTTATTTAGCTCCTCCTCCTTTTCCCCCACCTCTAAGGCAAGAGTTGAGTCTGATTGATCTCTATAAAGTAAGAGCATTTAGCATAGTGTGTGTTACAGTGTGTACAATCCATTTTTCCCATGAAATTGAATGTTCAGTCACTAACAAATGAATTTTTCCAAGCAATTAAGTTCTTCTTCAGATACCAATACAATGTTTGTTTCTGCTTGCAAATGTCTAAAACATTTTAATATTTTCTAAATATAAAGTTGAAAAAGTAAATGATTTTTGAAGAGTAAATTACTCCCAGGGCCTCCTTTTTTTTTTTTTTCAGAATCCCTCTTTATTCAACTCCTCTCACTCCCAACAGTTAAAAGCTCATTGATCTAGACTTAAAAGCCAAAGGGGTTTAAAAGCCACTGTAGGGGTCTGTTCTATTTGGAATATAACTTAGAAAACCTCAGGAAAGAACGACAATCCCTTTTCAGAAACTTCCAAGTATATCTGAATAGAACCACTTTCCAAATTGGAGACTGTAAAATATACCACCAAGTAAGTAATAGAAAGTCACTCACTTCCTTGTAGAAAGCTGCCCTGGACTTTCTCAAAGAGCACAAAAGACTAGATTGTATTTATTTAAATCTCAGACTGACTTGACAAAAGCATCCCAAAGAAAATGAAAGTAGTCAGGTTCTTTAAAGACCCTTGTTTAGGAATAAATTACTATGCAAGAAAGGCATGGATATTTCTGACAACTTGTAAATTTAATATAGATGAAATGCTTTCCTCCCACTTCCAATAATCAACTCTGCTGATGAACTATGTTAAGTATTCTAAGTTTGGAGAACATACAAAACTTTGAAATCAATATGTTTTTAGTAAAGGGGGTTAGGGGGGAAAAACTTAATAAATCAGTTTAGGAAATGCTTCATTTCCTGTACCGTATCTGCAAAGGAAAACATAAAACAGGCAGAGCCAGATCCATCAGTCATACACGTGGATGGGAAAATCTCTTTCAACCTGTGGGCACCACTCTCATGGTTAAATTACACTCCCAAACTAGAGCTTTCTCTTCCAAGCTAAATGGAGTGGTTTTTTTACAAACACTTGCCAAAAGTTTACAGATAGACTTGTTGGCAAAGGTGGACGAAGATTGTCATTGTGTAACTGTTGTCTCTGCTCCAACGAGAAATTATCTTAGTTGGGTTAATAGTTCATTAGAAAGAAGACACCAACAGTGACACAGAGGTTAGGTTCATTACCAGGGAGCTAAAGGAGGTTGGCATTCTTCCAAAAATGTCCGTGTAAAAAAATCTGCCAGGTCACCTCTGGGTTGTCCTTCACCTTTCCATTTTCCTAATGGCCACATTTGCAGGCTGCTTCTATTGATCCGATTCCACTTTGCTTTCAGAGGACGTCTTCATTCAGAGTTTAACAATGCCAGAAACGTAGTGCCCTCACGAGGCTCACAGACATGAAATCAAGAGCAGCCTGGCCCGGCTGGCCTTGCAGAATTTATGTTGACCCAGCACGTGTTTGCCAGCAGCGTTTTCAGGGCATCAGGATTCCTTGCAATCTTTCCCTTGCATACTGAAAAGTTCCTTCTAAACTAGTGCATTGATGATTTCTGTGGTACCTCGTAAATATTCTTTATCTAAGAAGTCAGATTCTTAGTAACTCTTCTAAGTAAATTTTATGGCCTTGATAACCATGGCAACATAACCCTGAAATCTTAAAGATGCAGGGTAAGCAATCATATACAATTTTTGAAGTGTTCGGGAATTTGTCCTAAAGTTACAAATATATTTGGGAAGTTAAAGATAAATGTTTTTCAAGAAGGAGTGTATTTATTTTTTCCTACAGTATTGCTGGAAATTAGAATTTTATAGGAAGCAAACTTTTGAAAAGATCACAGACAAAATGAAATTAGAACAGCTTTCTCCCCCCATGCCCCCAAGGTTCCTCAGAGTCAGAATCAATCTTTCCCAACTGTTTTGTTTTACGATAGTATGTACTTTGGGTTTCACATTTATTAAGTCTGTCTTGTATTAAAATTACACGCTTACTCCCCTCAGTAGTACATTTACCACTGTGAGCAAGGACAATGTCTTGCTTATATTTTATTCCTTGCGCTGTAGAGAACACGGCAGGAGCCTAATAAATATTGATTCAATTTAATTGCTAACTGTGAATCCTCCTTGAAGGGTTAAAAGACAAATGTAATAATTCTTGAAACTGGACATTAATCGAGTCAGAGCTTAGGCAGGTACATATAGATAGCCTATGATGCACATCCTTTATCTGAGTTTCAGAATATGCAATCAATAGGTAGGATTTTTATGCCTATAATTTCCTGAAATGTTATGCAAAATGTTGTATGTAGATATGTGCATATTTCTGGATGAAACATCTATAAACTTTAACCAAATGAATCTCTCCTTTACCCACCCTACTCGTCAAAATACTATGATTCATTCATCTAGGCAACTTTACTCAACTTCTCAATTTATGAAAGCCAAAGTATTGTTGGGACACATATAGGCCAGTATCTGCAATGGGATTTTTTCCAATGACAGCCTTTGACCCAGGCATAACAATTTTGTTATTCCTAGATTCATGTCTGAAAAGAGAACACTTTAAACCAGCATACAATCCCCAGATTTTAGCCTCTAAAAAGGTCATTGTATATTCCCAGTACCTCTATGACGCTGTCAGCCACACTTCAAGGCCGCTGCACTAGCAAACATTTCCCTTCAGTGAGAACAAACATCCTCCCTGTGGAGCTTTTTCTAGTCAAGCACTCACAGTCCGCACCCGCACACCCCCCTCAGCAACTGCGCTGCTGCATCTAAGTTTCAGGGAAAGCTCCCTCATGGTAAACTGAGGCTAAGGGCCCCTGCTAGGATGAGAATTAATCCATACCGTCAGAGGGAAAAGAGAAAGTGGTACCGTTGCCTTCACTGCTATGAAGACTGGAAAGCAGAAGACAAAGGTTGGTCACTTGAAGCAGTTTCATGGTGCCGGTGGGTTGTCGCAGTGGCTCCACACTCCCGAGTCAGACAAGGACAACTCCCTTCCAGCCTGGCAGGACCTTACTAGCAAGTGGAAAAGGTGTGCTGAATGTGAACAACCACTGCCCATTCCTACTTATTTCGGGGGCTCTGATAAAGAACGGGAGGAAATACACACATTCCCTCTGGGAGTTCAGCAGAGAGGAGATTTATTGTTTCAGTCCCTTACAGGAACTTTTTTTTCTCTCTTCCTTTGGCAGCCACTTGTGTTTTTGTTACTACATTATTTTGTTCTTCTTCAACAAAAAGGTCAGGGCGGGTTTTGAACAGAAACAGATCTTTCTTGAGAATGGATCTAACTTTTGTTTTGAAAGTGCGTTTTGGCGTGATTATGAAGGGGCCTCATTAAACAGTGACTCGGTTTGGATAAAGAGGCTCTAACAGCCCGAGGGTTAAATTTTAGAGCAAAATCCACAAGGAATCAATTTTTCTTCTCTATTTCAAAATTGAAAGCTGGATTAGCAAAGACCATCTTCTGAAGATAAGTGCAAAATCTTATTAAATAGAACATGCTCTGCTCTTAAGTAAGCAAAGAGACGTCTTAGGGATGTCCAGGGAAGTTTCTCAGGATATTTCTAATAGAACTAAGCAAAGGCATGTAAATGTTCATTGACTATTACTGGTTTTTACTGTTGGAATTTGATGAACAGGAAAAAGTATACTTTTATTACCCTGAGGACACCCTCCTCTAGAAAATGCAATTGGAATGGCACTGGCAAGGGATGCTGTTGCAACAAATCAATGAAGTTGGGAGGGATGAATTCTTCAAATCAGAATGCCAAGCAAGCTAGATACTCTGTATATTAGGGGTCTCTTTGATATTAGTAGCAACTGATTGAAAGATGGTAAGTACACAGCTGCACCCCTGGCTGCAATCCCTGTGTGTCCCAAGTCACTCTACACCTTTCCTCAGCTTCAAGTGCCACATCTCATCTCAGCTCCTTGTCCTTTTGCATACCTTTAGGCACTGGACAAAGGAGTGTCCATGAATCAGTATAGATTCATCTGCTACATACACACACACACACACACACACACACACACACAACTGTTCCAAAATTATAGGTTTACCTGTTTAAAAGGAGGATGTACATTCCTTTCACTGTGCCCAGGTTCAGAAAGTACTCATTATAAGAAGGGTTAGGGCAAGTCAACTAATAGAAACACTCCGGAACATAGTTTGTTTCATCCAAAGTTAGGCCAAGTTTCTATTTTATGTATAAATAACACTTAATTATACCATGTTTTCTAATTTATTTACTAAAACAGATTGCCTCTGGAGTTGTTACTTTATTTGGCACATCCTGGAGAGTACAAAGATAGCAATGTATGTGAATTGTCACATGCACATTCCAGAAATTAGTTGGGGTGTGACCACGTACTCACAGTCCAGCACTTACATTAGCTCACTTCCTGCTCCTTGCTCTGCTTTCTGTCTGGGGTTTCAGCACAAAGGGTCACCACTGATGTTGGTCACCGCTGTTGCTATAGGGATTCAATAGCATTTTGATTTCTCAGCCCTGACGACCAGGCATTTCCATGACAAGAACTACATAACTATTCCAAGAATGCTTGATAAAATATATTATATCTAGTTAAAAGACAGGAGCTAGAAATGAAAAAAACTAAAACTAAAAACAAAAAAAGATATGCATTTTTAAAGACTAGATAAAAATTTAGAAGTACCATGGTGGATAATCATTGTCTTGATAAATCAGAAGGTATTTTAAGATAATTCGTTAAATAATTCATAAAATTTTAGGAGAAACTATGGGTGACTATTTGCGTATAGCTGGGTCATGTTATAAGTGATAACAGAAGCAGAGCACCTAAAGGGAAAATTGATCTGTTTTCTTACATGAACATTAAAAGAGTTTGGCTCAACACATCATGAGCCAAGGAAATGAAATGTTGAATAAAAACTTGTAAAGTATAACACACAATAAATATTTGATATTTAATATGTAAAGATTTCTCACTAATTAACAATGATTTTGAAAGTGAAAAATAGACAAAAGAACATCATAAAAGAACAGAAATCCAACAAAGTGAAAAAATATATGCATTTCACCCTGGCTGATGTGGCTCAATAAATTGAGTGCTGACCTGTGAATTTAAAGGTTGCCAGTTCAATTCCCAGGTAGGGCATATGCCTGGGTTGTGGGCCAGTTCCCCACCAATTGTGGATGTGAGAGAGGCAACCACACACTAATGTCTCTTTCTCTCTCTTTTTTCCCTTCCCCTCTCTCTTAAAATAAATGAATAAAATCCTTAAAAATATATACATGCATCTCATTAGAAAGCAAATGAATAATAAGGTATATTTTCTGACAATATTAATTTTTAATTTTGTATATTTTTCTTTATTTCTTTATTTTTAAATTTAATTTTATTGTTGTTTTATTATATCCATACCCTTTTTACTTCCCTCTGTCCCCTTCCCCACCCACTTCCCACCAAAGTCATTTCCACTTGTTGTCCATGTCTATGGTTCTTCCATACTAGTTCCTTGACTAAACCGCTCCCCTTCTTTGCCTCCTCCTCTCCCCTTCCTCCCCTCTCCCGCCCATTGTATTCATGTATTTGGTTCTGTTTTGCTTGTTTGTTTGTTTTGTTCATTACTGTTCTGTAATGGGTGAGATCATATGGTATTTGTCTTTCACTGACTGGCTTATTTCACTAAGCATAATACTTTCTAGTTCCATTCATGTTGTTGCAAAGGTTAGGAATTCCTTCTTTCTTTCTGCTGTGTAGTATTCTATTGTGTAAATGTACAAAAGTTTTTTGATCTAATCATCCTCTGATAGGCACTTAGGCTGTTTCTAGCACTTGGCTATTGTAAATAATGCTGCTATGAACATAGGGGTCCATAGATTCTAATGAATTAGTGTATCAGGGTTCTTTGGGTATGGAATTGCTAGATCAAAAGGCAGTTCCATTTTTAGTTTTTTAAGGAATCTCCATACTGTTTTCCATAATGGCTGCACCAGCCTGCATTCCCACCAATAGTGCACCAGGGTTCCCTTTTCCCCACATCCTCGCCAACACTTATTGTTTGTTGATTTGTTGATGATTGCCATTCTGACAGATGTGAGGTGTTATCTTATTGTGGTTTTAATTTGCATCTCTCTGATGACTAGTGATGTTGAGCATTCTTTCATATGCCTTTGGGCCCTTTGTATGTCTTCCTCAGTGAGTTGTCTGTTCAGGGCCTTTGCCCATTTTTTAATTGGCTGTCTGTCTCCCTGGTGTTGAGTCACATAAGTTCTTTATGTATTTTGGATATCAAACCTTGTCTGAGGTATCATTGGCAAATATGTTTTTCCATACAGTTGGTTCCCTTTTAATTTTGCTGGTATTTTCTTTAGCTAAACAGAAATTTTTCAATTTGATATAGTCCCATTTGTTGATTTGTTCTTTTATTTCCTTTGCCCTTGGAGAAGTATCAGTAAATATATTTCTGCATAGGATATCTAAAATTTTACTGCCTATATTTTTCTCCACGACCTTTATGGTGGCACTGCTTATGTTTAAGTCCTTTATCCATCTTGAGTTTATTCTGGTGTATGGTGTAAGTTGGTGGTCTACTTTTGTTTTTTTGCATGTCCCTGTCCAGTTCTCCTAACACCACTTGTTGAAGAGACTGTTTTCACTCCATTTTATGTTCCTTCCTCCTTTTTATGGTCAATTAATCAAATATTAATTGACCATAGATTCCTGGGTTTATTTCTGGGCTCTCTATTCTGTTCCATTGATCTATATGTCTATTCTTATGCCAGTACCAGACTGTTTTGATTACATTACCCTTGTAGTATAGTTTGATGCCTGATATTGTGATTCCTCTTACCTTGTTCTTCTTTCTGAAGATTGCTGTGGCTATTTATGGGCATTTTTGGCTCCATATAAATTGTTGAAATATTTTTCCTATTTCTGTGAAGTCTGTCATTGATATTTTCATTGGGGTTGCATTGATTCTATAGATTGCTTTGGGTCGTATGGACATTTTAATGATGTTAGTTATTTCCATCCATGAACATGGTATATGCTTTCATTTATTTGTATCTTCCTTAATTTCTTTCTTCAATGTTCTATAGTTTTCTGAGTATAGGTCTTTTACCTCCTTGGTTCAGTTTATTCCTAAGTACTTTATTTTTCCTGTTGCTATGGTAAATGGGATTTGTTTCCTAGCTTCTATCTTTGCTGTTTCATTATTGGTACACAAAAATGCTTTTGATTTCTGGATATTGACTTTATATCCAGCTATTTTGCTTAATTTGCTTATTAGGTCGAGGATGTTTTTGGTGGGGTCTATGGGGTATTGTATGTGTACTATCATGTCATCTGCAAATAATGACAGTTGCACTTCCTCCTTTCCAATTTGGATACCTTTGATTCTTTTTTCTTCTCTGATAGCTATGGTTTGAACTTCCAAAACAATCTTGAACAGAAGTGGAGAAAGTGGACAGCCTTGTCTTATTCCTGGTCTTAGGGGGAAAGCTTTTAGTTTTTGCCCACTGAGTATGATGTTGGCTTCAGGTTTCTCATATATGGCCTTCATAATGCTGAGGTATGCTCCCCCTATTCCCATTTTGCTGAGTTTTGTTTTTTTATCATGAATGATTGTTGTACTTTATCAAATGCTTTTTCAGCATCTTGATATGATCATATGGATTTTGTTTTTCATTT
Source organism: Noctilio leporinus (assembly GCA_004026585.1). NCBI lineage: Eukaryota > Metazoa > Chordata > Mammalia > Chiroptera > Noctilionidae > Noctilio > Noctilio leporinus. Next base: position 99,428 of record PVIW01001667.1, on the reverse strand, counting down.
TGTTGTATTACATTTATTGATTTGTGAACGTTGTACTATCCTTGCATCCCTGGGAGGAAACCCACTTGACCATGGTGTATGATCTTTTGAATGTATTGCTGGATCCAGTTGGCCAATATTTTGTTGAGAATCTTAGCATCTATGTTCATCAGAGATATTGGACTATAGTTTTCTTTCTTAGCTGTGTCTTGGCCTGGTTTTGGGATTCGAATAATATTGTCCTCATAGAAAAAGATTGGGAGTCTTCCCTCTTCTTGGATTTTTTCAAATAGGTTGAGAAGGATAGGAGTTAGTTCTTCTTTAAATGTTTGGTAGAATTCACCTGTGTATCCATCTGGTCCAGGGTTCTTGTGCTTTGGGAGATTTTTGATTACTTCTTCAATTTCACTAGTTGTTATTGGCTTATTCAGGCTTTCTGCTTCTTCTGGGTTCAGTTTTGGTAGATTATACATTTCCAGAAATGTGTCCATTTCATCCAGGTTGTCATATTTCTTGTCATAAAGTTGTTTGTAGTAATTTCTTACAATCCTTTGTATTTCTGAAGTATTAGTTGTGATTTCTCCTCTGTCATTTCTGATTCTGTTTATTTGGGTCCTCTCTCTCTTTTTCTAGTAATGGCTTGTCAATTTTGTTTATTTTTTCAAGGAACCAGCTCCTGGACTTGTTGATTCTTCAAATTGTAGTTTGAGTCTCTAAGATATTTAATTCTGCTCTGATCTTGATGATTTCCTTCCTTCTACTTGCTCTGGGCTTTGTTTGTTGTTGCTCCTCTAGTTCTTGCAGCTTTATGGTTAGGTTGTTTGTATAAGCTTCTTCTGACCTTTTTAGGTAGGCCTGTACTGCTATGAATTTTTCTCTGAGGACTGCCTTTGCTGTATTCTATAGCTTTTGGGCTGTTGTGTATTCATTGTCATTTGTTTCCAGAAACTTTTTGTTTTCATCTTTGATCTCATTGTTAACCCATTCATTACTTAAAAGCATGTTATTTAGTCTCCATGAGTTAGAGTGTGTTTCTGTTTTTTTCCCTTGCGATTGGTTTCTAGTTCCAAACTATTATGATCTGAGAAGATGCTTGGTATGATTTCAATGTACCTGTGTTTGTGGAGGCTTGTCTTGTGACCTACTATGTACTCTATCCTAGAGAATGTTTCATGTGTATTTGAAAAGAATGTGTATTTCGGTTCTTTAGGGTGAAAGATTCTACATATATCACTTAGGTCCATTTCCTCTAGAGTGTTGTTCAATGCCAGAACATCCTTGGTGTGTTCTTGTTTGGAAGATCTGTCCATTGTTGATAGTGGGGTATTAAAATCCCCTACTATTAGTGTGTTGCTGTCTATATCCTTCCTGAAGTCCTCCAAGATTTTCCTTATATATTTGGGAGCTCCTATGTTGGGTGCATATATGTTGACCAGAGTTATTTCTTCTTGATGGATTGTTCCCTTAAGTATTATGAAATGTCCTTCTTTATCCCTTTTTATGGCCTTCATTGTAAAATCCATTTTGTCTGAAATCAGTATTGCTACTCCAGCTTTTTTTTTGCATCCATTTGCTTGATATATAGTTTTCCATCCCTTCACTCTCAATCTGTGTCGATCTTTTGTTCTGAGGTGGGTCTCTTGAAGACAACATCTATGTGGGTCATGTTGTCTTATCCACTCAGCTACCCTATGTTTTTTGATTGGTGCATTTAATTCATTTACATTTAAGGTTATTATTGATTGATATTTATTGCCATTTTCCCCCTTTGTACCTGTGTTCCTCTCTGTCTCTCTCTGTTTCTTTATTTTTCATTTTTTTAAAGCAGAGCCTTTAGCATTTCTTGCAATGCTGGTTTGGTAAAGATGTATTCTTTTAGTCTTCTTTTGTCTGGGAAACTCCTTATTTCTCCTTCCATCTTGAATGATAGCCTTGCTGTTTAGAGTATTCTTGGTTGCAGGCCTTTGTTTCCCATTACTTGGAATACTTTTACCATTCCTTTCTGGCTTGTATTGTTTTTGTTGAATAATCATTTGATAACCTTATTGGAGCCCTCCAATAAGGTTATTTGCTGTTTCTCTCTTGCTGCTTTTAGGATTCTCTCCTTGTCTTTGAAATTTGCCATTTTAATGATAATATGTCTTGGAGTGGGTCAGTTTGGGTTCATCTTCCTTGGGACCCTCTGTGCTTCCTGAACTTGAGTAATATTTTCACACAACATGTTAGGGAAATTTTCTATTATTACTTTTTTGAACAGGTGTTCCATTCCTTGTTTCTCTGCTCCTTCTAGTATCCCTATGATATGGATGTTATTACATTTCATGTTGTCCTGCAGGTCTCTTAAAACCTCTTCATTCTTGTTCAGCCTTTTTTCATTCTGTTGCACTGTCTTGGAATATTTTTCTAGGTTGTCCTCCAGCTCGTTGATCTGATCCTCTGCTTCCTTTAGCCTGCTGTTGATTTCTTCTACTGTATTCTTCAATTCAGTACTTGTATTTTTCATTTCCTCTTGGCTCTTATTGATGGTTTCTATGTCCTTTTTCATGCTGGTGTAGCTCCCAGTAAGTTCCTTATAACTTCCTTGGAGTTCTTTGTAGTTCCCCTGGAGTTGTTTACAATTTTCTTTGAGCTGGCTGAGCTCGTCGAGCTTCTCTATCATCATTCTTTTGAATTCCATATCTGATAGTTGGTTTGTCTCTGTTTCATTTAGTGATCTTTCTGGGGATTCCTCCTTTCATTTTGGTGATAGACTGATTCCTTTTTCCCCCCATTTTGGGTGTCTGTTATTGCTTGTTTTCAGCTTGGATTAATCTGCTTTGATTCCTTGCCTTCGTGGAGCACCATTCTGTGTTAGGAGATTTGTGGATTTTAGTGTTGCAGTCTCCTAGATTTCCTCTACTTGTTGCTCTTGGGGTGACCTTTATGTTGTTAACTTGGGCCATCTGGTTGTATTTTGGTTTGGTTGTATGTGTTGTTCCTTTCCCTCCATTTGGCTGATTGAGAGACACTCCTTCTATCCCGTCTCATACGCTGTTTTTGAGCTGCTCCTAAAACAGAACCACCAATCTAGGCAAAATAACCATACCGTCAGAGATATCTTTCTCCTCTAATCCCCCTTTCAACTGCCTATGAACCTAGCTATATACCCATACTCTCCCTTTAAAAGTGGGTAACCCCCATTTTTAATCACACCCTCAGTTGCAACTGAGCCAGTTTTAATAAGGATGTAGATATGATAAGACTATTCTACAAGGGGAAAAATGATTAAGTTGACTGAATTACAGATAATTTTGAAGGGTGCAAAGGAGTAGCAACGATAGTGGGGATATCAAAGAGAAAGCCAACTTATCTCTTCTATAGAAATGGGGAAGGAGAAAATCAGAATGCCTCAAATTTGAGTGAACAGTATAAGCCTATATATATAGTTGCCGCATCTACCTCCCTGTCCACTCTCAATGAGCACTGATTGGGCCAGATGGAGCCAGGACCTGTGTGCTTTTAGCAGAAAAAAAGAATGTGTAGTCCCTAGTAGCGCACCCACACACAAAAAAATGTGTTTAAGCGGCTGGGGAGAGGAGGAATACTTAGATTGAGGACTGGGAATGAGTTGTAGCAGGAGAGTGAGTAGACTAAAACAAAAGTAGGAGGGGGGTCTTGGGTAGTTAGATGGATTGAGATAAGGGAGGAGTAAAATATGAGAATTAGGGTACACTATGATATAAACAGTATTTACTGAAAATGCACTAATTGTGAGGGTTGGAAGTAACTTTTGAAAAGGATATGTTAGGGTTTAATAGTTCATGTAGCTCTCGGTGTAACTCAGGTGCTTGAGATTAGCAGTGATCCATTTCCTGAGTCTGCCTCTTTTTCTTGGTCAGGTCTCTGCAGTCTATGGTCTAGCTGGTCTTGGAGTGGCAGGGCCTATGGTTGTCACAGTCAGGGCTGATTCTGAGTGCCAGCCCCCAGGTAGGCTGGGCCTCCAGTGGCCTAGCTGGGTTTCAGGGCTGCTGGTGTTCTGGGGCCCTCCCTTCTCTCACTGGTTCTATGTGAAGACCTGCAGGTGCTTATGTGGTGCCTACGGCTGATCCTCCCCCTCCATCTCCTCCAGGGGGTTTCTGCCTGGGTTGGGCACCTGGCTCCAACAGTGGGTGGCCTGAAACTTCATTTGCTCCTGTGATGGCTGGCCCTCCCCTTGCAGCTCTTGGAGGAGGTAGCAAACAGCGCCTGGCTTCCTGGGGGCCCTGCAGGTTGTTTGCTAGTTAAGGCTAACCCTCTACGCAGCCCAGGACTGTGAGCAAGCATGGTTCCCAGGGAGTCTGCAGCGCAGTCCTCACATGAAGGCTACCCCTCCTCCTCCAGCTTCTGGAGGAGGCCTTTGTCTCCTGCAATGGGCATGCCAGTTGCACCAGCTGCAAGTTCCTGGCTAGCAGTTTTGAATTTTCGTGGGAGCCTGTGCACCGGTGTGGGTGCTCGGGGTTGGGCCTGCCCCCTCGCTGGGGCTCCGAGCTGCCCTCTCCCTGGGTGGTGCAATGGCACCATTTTTGGCCCTCTTGCACTCCAGCCGGTGCACTTCCCCGCTCCCCGACTCCTGCTCCCCGCAGGACTCTTCTCCTCCACCTCTGGCCCAGGGAGGCACTTCCTCTTTCAGTCTCCAGAGCGAGGCTCTCACACAGTCCCTCCCCTGCAGGAGTTCAATTCCTCAATCCCTCCGGAGTTTGCACTCACTGTCCACACTTCATTGCTGAGATTTCTAGTCACCAGGGAGCCTGGAGCTGGCTTCAGTTAGAGCCGCCCCTCTGGGCAGAGCCGCCACTGCCCAGAGCTGACCTCAGCCCGCTGGCTGGTTTGGAACTGTCTCACCTGCTCTCCTGTAGGTCTCTGCTGCCTCTGGGCTATGCTCCCCTGTGTCCAGATGCTGACCACTTTAATTCTTAGGGACCTGCAGATGTCTCGTGCTCTCTACCCTATCCTCCAGATGCTCTGGCACTTGAGAATGCCATCAGCACTGCCCTCTACTCTGTCACCATCTTTCTAGGTCTCTACTCTGTTGCCATTTTTATCTCCCTATTTCTTTTTTAAATTAATGTACTGTTGTTGTATTATACATGCCCCATTTCACCCCCAGTGTTCTTCCCTGCCTTACCCACCCTATCTCCTCTCTCACAGTCAATCTCTACATGTTGTCCCTGTCCATGGGTCATTTATACTAGTTCCTTAACTAAACCCTTCCCCTTCTTTGCCTCCTTCTCCCCTTTCTCCCCTCCCCTCTGCACACTGTCAATCTGTTCCTTGTTTCCATGCCTCTGGTTCTATTTTGCTTGTTAGTTTGTTTTGTTCATTAGTTTCTTGTATTAGGTGAGGTCATATGGTATTTGTCTTTCACTGACTGGCTTATTTCACTAAGCATAATACTCTCTAGTTCCATCCATGTTGTTGCAAGGTTAGGAGTTCCTTCTTTCTTTCTGCTGTGTAGTATTCCAGTGCGTAAATGTACCAGTTTTTTGATCCAATCATCCACTGATAGGCACTTAGGCTATTTCCAGCATTTGGCTATTGTAAATAGCATAGCTATGAACATAGGGGTATATAGGTTCTTCTGAATTGGTGTTTCAGGGTTCTTCGGGTATAACAGTGGAATCACTGGATGAAAAGGCAGTTCTATTTTAGCTTTTTGAAGAAATTCCATACTGTTTTCTATAGTGGCCTCACCAGTCTGCATTCCCACCAACATTACAGTAAGGTTCCTTTTTCTCTACACTCCTATTTTTATATAGAAACTAATAGGTTTTACAATGCATTCATTCCATTTATCTTTAGTTTTTGAACCAACAGTATCAATTCAGTAGTTTCAGAAATGAGAGCTGTAATGTTATTTGGTTAAAAAAAAAAAAAAAAGAGTAACTAAGACTCAAAGACAGGATTGCTTCAATTGTGTCATGTAACAGGAATGTGAGGAGTGTCAAATGCTTCAGGTAATTTACATATATGAATCTCATGTATGATTTCCACAATGCCATGAGAAAAGTATTTCTTTTCTCCATTTTAAAGATGAGAAATAGAGTATTAGAGGGCTTTATTAACTTGCCCTTAGTCACATAGAAAAAATGGCAGAACTAGGACTGTTTGCCCCAACACACATGTTCTCATGTTATATTAACACCTCTCAGTAAAATAAGAAACTCTCCATGATCTCTAAGAACCTCTTTGGACCTCTTCCGTCTCCACCTGGACCAATCAGTGAACCTTCAATTTGATCATAAGGCTTACAATTAATTTTTATTGTTGAAGGAAAAATGGATCAGGTAAATGCACCGTAATGAGAATGGAATAGAAAACAGAAAGGACTCATACCTGTTCTTCCATATATTGTCCTGGAAGTGACATATTACTTTTTCATTGAATCTTTATTGTATTTTTTCCATTACCGTTTAGTCCCCTTATACCCTTTCCTCCTAGCAATCACCACACTATTGTCTATGTCCATGGGTCCTTTTTCTTTTTTGCTCAATCCTTCCACCTCCTAACCTCCCCCATCCCAACTGTCATCTGCTCTCCATCTATGAATCTGTCTCTGTTTTGCTTGTTAGTTCAGTTTGTGACATGTTACTGTTTTAAAAGGCTCTGGTCAAAACTAGTCACATAAATATGGGGAGCTTGACATTCAGGAAGCAGTAAAGTCTTAGCCACAATTCTCAGCCAATTTGGACAAGAGGTGTGGTGGAAGATGCAGAATATCATCACCTGGGACATCCCTCCCCAGGTTAGCAGAATATTGATCTGAAATACAACATCCAAAGGAAAACCAGACTAAAACACCATAGGTAGAGGCATAGGCTGGGCTAAAAGTCAGAATACTGGAAGAGAATGACAAAAGGAGATTAGAAGTAAAATATAGACGTAGAACAAGCAGCAGTTTCTTAAATCCCTTGGGTATAGCCCAAGAACCATTAGTAACATAATTTGTTCATGGAATTACGTGTTGAGTAGTTTATTAAGAAAAATGAGCCAGTACAAACACTCCATTTCTAATTTTAAGTTTATATGTTTCTATAAATACCAGAAAGTTGTGCCTGCAAGTTGCCTTTCTCTGTTTGGAAAAAACAAGAAAGAAAAAGAAAGAACAAACAACAATTTTTAGATAATTAACTTCAACTTCCATTCATCTGGAATTTGGAAGGGAGATGTAAATAAATCACCTCATCAAGCTTTCAAATTGGTTCAGATCTAGTCCTGTGAAAGATTCTTTCAAGCATTATGAAATGGCCACAGGGATGAACAATACAAAAAGGAATTTGGGATAATGAGAATAAGAACTAAAATGGGTGGGGATAAAAGAAGTAAACTTTAACTAGGCAAATTAGTAAAGCAAAATGAGTAAATTAGTAGAGCATATATAGAGACTCTTACATGTTATTCACTTTGTCAACTGAATGTCCTTGGTGAAGTCAATTCAATAGCAACAGAAATCCCCAATTTGGGGTGCAGTCAGGAAGGAAACTATTCTGTGCAAACAGATCAATTGTGACACCGCATTGCTATTAGGAGGCCCTGAGGCAAGGAGTTGACTTTGGGGCCAGGCCTCTGGAAAACTGGACAGCTCTGCTCTGCTCATCACTGGTCTGCTCTGCCCAGTGCTGGTCTGCTTCACTCTATTTCAGCAAGACATCATTGTTCCATTTTCGGTGTTTCAGCTCCAGTTGGGGAAACACTGTCTTCAGTGAAAAGGAAAATGTTGTTCTCAGAGCCAGAAGGGCATGGACCTACATAGACAGAACAGCCCGACCCCTGTCCCTGATTGGTTTGTCCTCATGCAAATGAAGACTCCAAATCATCACAGTCTAGTCTACAAAGCATGTCCTGACAGATAAGAATGGAACTGCTCTGATTGGTTGTTGAAGAAGCTGATGGGGGATACAGTGGCATAGATTCAATTGGATGAGGAAAGCCTCGGTCCTCTTGGTTGAAAAAGAATTTCAGAAATTCCTTTAAAAGGATTAGTTTGGATGGTGGAAACACAGTGCAGGTAGGCAGCTCAGGATAAAGGCATGTAGTTTAGTGCAGATTTCTCCCTGAAATGAAGTTTGTATGAGAAGCTCCTGTGTAGAAATGGCTGCACGCTTTTGTTTTTTAAATTTGAAGCCAGTTGGCTCTGGGAGCCCTTCTTATTAGGTATTATCTTTCCCAGTGTCCATAACTTGTATATGTCACACTTTTTAAAGAACATATCTATAAAAAATCCCTGGCACACTACACAGTCAATAATTCTTCATAAGTATTATTTAAGAGAAGAAAAGAATATTTTCCTAAGATACTATTTTTGTCACATAAATAATGAGACACCTGAGCAGAATTCTGGGATATGAGGTATATGGCAAAAGCTGGGCTAAATGGAAAATTGAGAAAACTATTGAAGAACTTTATACTTGTTTATTAATTTTTTAAACTAAAAAAATTACAAAACTAAACTGTTACATATTCCAGATTTCCAAGGAGGTAATTATTACTGTACTTTATTAGAGATAATAAAATAAATTATAAGCCACCTTATTCCCCAAAATTTCTTTGAAAAATCTTATTTACTTACTCATATAATTTCTATGATTAATTAAATAAATACACTTTAGTTTAATTTTGTGCACAAAAAATCAATCTATGACAGTAGTTTTCAGAGCCTCTTAAGGCAGATAAGGATAACAAAAAATATTTTATTTATTATTTTTAGAGAGAAGGGCAGGGAGGGAGGAAGAAAGGGAGAGAAGCATCAATGTATGGTTGCCCTTCACCTGCCTCCAGCTAAGGACCTGGCTGGAGACCTGCCTTGCAGCCTGGTTGTGTGCCCTGACTAGGAATCAAACCAGCAACCTTTGGATTCACAGGCTGGTGCCAATCCACTGAGCCACACCAACCAAGGTGAAGGATAAAGAATTTAAAAAATTTTTAAACAAGGAGAATGGTCCAGCAGGAGAAAGCACTGTCTCAGAGCAATGAGGTCTAATTATTTAACTGTTGACATGCATGCAGGCTCATTCATAATTTGTTAGTGGGATTCCTGACAAATGCAAATGCTAGGTAAGAATTTGTATTAACTTTTTGTATATCTTATCTCTGAAAGACTGTGTTTTTATTTTCCCCTACTCCTGTATTTATGTCTTTAAATATCAAGAGTTTTAAGAAATTAATTTCTATTAAGTTAGGGAGTTGGTGTGAAGTGAGAAAAAATACACTTTTTAAAGTTTTCTGAAAATTAATAATATGGTTCAATAAGTAATACAAAAAGTTTTATGAGCATGGTGCTAATACTTAAGAACATGACCACTATTAACTGTCTTATCTTGCTACAATGCAAAATTATTAACATTAAGAAGACAACTATTAATAACAAAATCTAAAAAGTGAAAACAAAAACTAAGCAGACAGCCAGAGAGGGAACAGAATCAAAGATATGTGGAACATTTGAAGAGGTATCGGCAGGGAGGGGGAAGGGGAAGAATGGAGGAAAGACACAGGATTAAGAAGCATAGTTGGTAGGTGCTGAATAGACATGAAGATATTAAGAATAGTACAGGAAAAGGTAAGGTCACATACATGATCATGGACACAAACTAGGAGGGATGATTGCTGGATGGTGGGGGTGCTGGGGGGAGGGGAGCAAAGGGAAAATAAATTGGGACAAATGTAATAGCATAATAAATAAAATAAAGGAAGGAAAGAAGGGAGAAAAGAAAAAAGAAGAAAGAAAGAAAGGAGAGAAAGAAAGAAAAAGAAAGGAAGGAAAAAATAAAGAAAAGAAAGAAAAATATATATACACATTCATGGTGATTCTGATGATCACCTCAGTTAATAATTAATGATTTAGAGTATTATAAAGTATATACTTTAAAAGTATGCTCACTAATACTTAAAAGGCAGCAGCTGCATTTTCTGGTCCTCACTCTCCGCAACCTTGCCAAAAGTCTTCATTTTAAGATTCTATTAGTCAGCAACTTTCACCCAGAGTGCTGTGGTACAGTGGTATACCATAAGAATGTTTTAAACATGCAGTACCTGACTGATTGGTCAGGGCACTGACCTCTTGTCCCTAAGAGTTTCAAATTAAAAAACTAAAAAAAAAAAAAAAACCAGCCAACACAACAATAGCTATCTGGTGTAAATGAATCAAAATTATATTTATTTTTGTTAGATTGGCAAAAATATTTTCTGGTATGTTGCAGAATTTTAGTTATTAGTTTATGTGTGTCGTGAAATGAAAAGGAATTAAAAATCACTGTTTTAAAAATCTGCTTGTTTTTTTTTTTTAAAGATTTTATTTCATTATTTTTTAGAAAGAGGGGAAAGGAGAGAGGCAGAGAGGGAGAGAGACATCAATGTATGGTTGCGTTTCACCTACCTCAAGCCACAGACCTAGCTGGAGACCTGGTTTGCAACCTGGTTATGTGCCCTGGCTGGGGAATCGAACCTGTGACCTTTGGGTTCGCAGGTTGGCACCTTAACCACTGTGCTACCAGCCAGGGCTCTACTTGGTTTTTATCAAGACTTCTTAACATCAGTATAATGAAAATTTCAAAAACAGTAACAGTATTTAGAAGTTCACTTTTATAGAATTTTTACTGCTTTAAATTAAAATATAAATTCCATTTATATTGTCAAACTACACTAATTAAACCTGCCTTGATCTTTGCAAGTGTCAATGAGTCTAGTCTATGGAAAGACATAATTAGTTTTTATGATTTTGAGTCTTTAAATACCAAATATTCTAAATTGCCTTGAATAATTGTTTATGACTCCCTCTTTGAACTGCATTATATTTGTATCCCAATTTATTGAACAAGAATGCAACATCTCCATCCTCTTAAGGTAATGGTTATATTCCAAGTAGTTTTAGGTTTTTTCTTTCTATTTGGCTGAGGCAGGCACTCAAATATGAGACATGGTAAATAAGGTGTGATTCCATTAGAATGGCATTTTGTCTAATCAGTTTAGTTATACCACATTTTATTTCATGCTGTCCAAATAATTTTCCAATTATAAGCTTACAATTGAAGTAGAATTATCCTCTTAGAAAAAAGTACCATGCTGACTCATAAGACAAATGTCTCACCTCCTTAGCAGTAATTATGTTCTATATAAATTAATAAATTAGCATTTGTATTTCTATACCACCAGTCTCTTTTGAAAATAACCAGCTTGGTTTAATTCCCCATATTTGACAAATTTGAGGTACTGGATTTTTGAAACTGAAAGCCGTCAGCTAATCCACTGTGACCTAGCCAAGTCATGAGTGCATTGGATGACATCTCCATTTTTATTACTGTTGTTGCTCCTGTCACAACAAAGAATTTCTAAGTTTTATTATCCACTGAACTACATAGAGCATATTATTTTCTTTATTTTTTCCAAACAACCCTTTTGAATTTCAAGGATGGCTCTTTAAACCTTGAATTCTATAATTTTTAAAATTCATTATTTTTAGAGATAGGCAAGGAGGGAGGAATAAAGGGAGAGAAGCATCAATGTATGGTTGTCTTTCACCTGCCTCCAGCTACGGACCTGGCTGGAGACCTGGCTTGCAACCTGGCTTGCAACCTGGCTGGGGAATCAAACTAGTGACCTTTGGGTTTGTAGGCCGGCACCTATTCACTACACCACCAGCCAGGGCCTGAATTCTGTAATTTAAAATTGCTTTTCCATTTTTATAAACTCTGATGGTAGTTTATTTGTTTCTTTAAGTACCATTTTGTTGTAACTCTGATTTGTTAAATTATTTGGTTAAAAAAAGATGTTTTCTTTTCTTTATGCTTTTGTTAACATCTACAAATAGTTTTGGTGGACGCACATTGTATGCTGTGAAGAAAGCTGAAGTGCAAGCATACCATTGTCACAATACCCACAGTCCTATGCAGTAGGTAACCATTTCTTGCATTACAATCAGGTATTTTATCCTGAAATTCTTCTTTGCAGTCCCTTTCTTTGCACTTTAAGAATAAGAAGATCCTATAAACTCCATAGTTGACATTGTTCTTGAATTGGGTAGTTCTGAATTTCTAAAGCTTTTAAATAATGTAAGCCAAATTTTCTTAGTAGGTAGGACATAATTGATATTGCTAGCTTTCTCTTCAATGTAATTTTTGGAAGACATTTATAGTTTATTGACAAGAAGAAGTCAAGAAAAGATGAAACTTGTTCGTGGTTTACGATATCTGACAATTATTGAAAATATCAAGATTTGCCCACAGAGATTTCTTATTCCAAAATCCAATGTTAATTTCTGAAAAATATCTTAATTTAGTACTTTAAAAACTTCAAAAATGATTATAATACCAAAAATAAAACAAAGAAACAAACAGAAACTAGAATGAATTAGACGGGGAGAGACAAGAAAGAGAAAATGCTCAATGCTTAAATATTAGTTCTATGTCTCTAATCTAGTTTGATGTTAAACTAAGTATGAGTAATAACCATCAAGAGTCATGGTTTGTGAACCTGAGCTTGGAAATATTGTAGCACAGTGCCTCTCTAAATGTAAAAATCACCAGGAATGTTTGTTAAAAAAATAAAAGAGAGTAGGTTTAAAGTCTGGAGTAGATAGTCAAAATCCTAAAGACAGGACTTCCAAAATTATACTATTGAGAACTTCATCCAGGCATTATTACATGTACTGAAATTTGTTTTTTGTTTTTGTTTTTTAATATTTTATTAGTTTTAGAGAGAGGGAAGGGAGAGAGGCAGAGAGAGAAAGAGACATCAATGTATGGTTGCTTTTCCCCTGCGTCCAGCTATGGACCTGGCTGGGGACCTGGCTTGCAACTTGGTTATGTGCCCTGGCTGGGGAATTGAACCAGCGGCCTTTGGGTTTGCAGGCTGGCTCCTTATCCACTGTGCCACCAGCCAGGGCATATACCGAAGTTTTGAAAGCACAGCTATAGGTTTTTTTGTTTTGTTTTTGGTGTGTGGTTTACTTTATTGTATTTGTTTTCCCCAGGGCTTACTAAGTATGACTTGTATGTGGAGCTGGGATCCGTCAATCAGCAACAAAGAGAGCTAGGCTCTTTGTAGTTGAAAAGAATCAATGTGGTTTTCATGAAGATATCTGATCCATATCGGATGTTCAAGGTCAGCTTCAAAATAAGGGGTGCCATCAATACCCTGAACTCCAGCCCAACCCCAGCACATCCTCTCTAACAGATAAGTAAATATTGCAATGTTGGTGAGGAGTGAAAGAAAGGAAATGCTTCTGCTTATTTAAATGCTGATTCAGTAATTTCATTTGTTAAAGGAGACAAAGGCCCACAAACTACAGGTTCAGACATTTTGCTAAACCCAGACCTGCAGTGCAGTAAAACATGTGTTTTGGGATATTTGTTCATAGGTAGACCTGAGGCTGAGATAGTCATCTTACAGTATAAAGTTATTCGATGATTACAATGATCTGAGGTTTTAGAAGGACAAAGATTGTATATAGAAAAGAAAAACAAACACAAGAAATATGTCACTGTATATGTGGGAAGAACCCATAGCCTGAAGCTTTCTGTTTTCAATTTTTTCAGATACGTTCTTATTATGGTAGTTATCATTCATTCATAGAAAACCTCCAAAAAGAAGTAGTAGACTCTGTCTTTTTTCTATTGATTTTCTTCATGATAAAATAATGAAAAAATAGAAATACTTGCTATACCAAAAATGAATTCATTTTCCCCTTGACATTTCAGGAGATAAAATATCTAGAAGACCCAATGTGAGGCTCAGGACTACTAGCACTTTGAGAGCCCAAAGGAAGACCCTCTGCTCTCCAAGAGGCCAGACTTCCTCTCACTTATGTATCCTTTCCATGTCTCCATTCTGCAAGGAAAATCATACATTGATGGATGAGACTTCCATGAGAGACAGATCTTGGGGCAGAGACAGGTTTACCAGAAACCTAATGAAATCGATATATACTTCAGAGCCCTTCACTTGCAAATACTTATATCAAGGTCATCTGGGTGGAACATAGTAATGTTTTCATGTACTTATACATTTTTGTTATAAAATTTGCAAAAGGAAAATTCTTTAAACTGAAATCAGTTAAGATTATCATCTCCCTCTCCATTGTTTCTCTTTCTCTCCAGCTGAGTAGCATTGGAATGAGTATTGTGGGGAAGTGGCTAAGGGGACATTGATTTGAGAATTTAGTTAAATTTGGTGATGTATATGTTTTGTGGTTTACAGTTATTTCTTATTTAATATGTTATAGTTTCATTAAGGTTTAGCAAGCTGTTCCAGTATAAAGGATACAGTACACAGTGTTTAAAGAACATCTATACTGGTCACTGCACTAACTGGCCTTGTGCATGCATATATGAGGAAGGCCCACTGTCTGATTATAATGTGAATATATTTTATGGCTCTTTTGCTAAAATGTTGTGGATTGTGGAAGCAAACCAATGTTTAAAATATACAAAGTTGGATGCTAATTTATGGATAATTCTTGTGATTATCAGATATATTTCTCTTTATTCTCTTCTGTTAGGAGAACACTTAATAAATGTCATATGCTAAAGTATAAGTGCAGTATAAATTTTTATTTTGATAAGAATGATGAGAAATAGGCTTTATCAGGTTGCCAGTATATCTTGAATTACTAGTCCCAAAATCAAGTTTATATAAGTGTGCAGTCCCAAGTTTAAGTACCTCAACTAGAAGTGACTTAAAGCAAATTTTTTTCAACCTTTCTTGAAAAAGATTATCTTTCTCTTATCTCTGTGAAAAATGATTTTACAAAATCTTTGTCATATGAAAAAGAGATCAAATATTGACAAGCCAAAAAATGTAGAAAATAATTATTATAGAAACATGCTTTTGGTGACATTTGTGATATTTACTGGTTTTTAAAATATGTAATTTTTGTGCCTTTTTCTCATTCTAAATGAATCATTGCCTTCATATATTGTATCTTTTTCTTAAAACTGAAGACTATACTTTATAAACTTAGGCCCCACAAAATCTTTTTCTTGCCTTTGTTGGGGGAACTAAGTGGAAGATATTAAAATGTCTAAAATATTCAACTAAAAATAATGTGGTTCTGAAGAAAAAAGTCTCTAAAACTGTACAGCGTACCATAAAACTACCAGGTCTCTGTCTTTCAGCCTCTCTCTTGCTCTCTTGTACACACATAGACACACACACTCACTAACTGTCTAGACGTTTTATACTTTAGAAAACAGAGCAAACATTCTCCATGTTCACCATTGTAATTTGCATAGATCACCAAGCCTCTGTGAGAGAATTCTATACCAACTTTGCTTTCAGTCTTCACAAAGGCCAATTAATACTTCCCCTCTATCGATTGCAAATCTACTTGGAAAGTTCACTCTTCTCAAGCCTCTATGTCTCTAAGCACTATTTATCGGCTCTGTTTCTGAGAGTAACCTTTAAACTCTTATATTTCTAAGCCGTTGTCCTTCATCATCTATGCTGCAGATGCTAACTAGGAATACAACAGGAAGAAAGGTCCTATAATCTTTGGAAAACCCTTGATCAGATGAATAGATCATATAACTAAATCTACAGGATTAATGACTGGATTCTTTTCTGGGCACAGTCTTTGAAATAAAGGAAAATCATTCAGGTGGTTGAGTTTACACTAAAAGAAACTTGAGAAGTCTTTATTTAGTCTCACACTCACAACTAAAGTCTTAAACTAAGTAGGTCAGGTCAGGGTCTGAACCAACCTCTCTGTACTTGGTCCAGTGGTTTTCTGGTTACATTCCTATGCCCTGTCCACAACTCCAACAAGAGCTGACAAGACTGTAAAAGCAATAAATTCGTGCTTAGCTCAGAAAATGAATCCAGGCCTTAAAAACTAGATAAAGTTCAGACTTGTGAATAATTTTAAAATTCTCAGAGAAATTGGAGTCAAATAAAATGCAGCAGATTATGAAGATTAAATCATTATTTGTTCAGTGTATATTTATTAAATACCTACTATGGGCCCATCACTGATTTAGGGACTAGGTATAAAATGGTGAATGAACAAGACACCTGCTCTCATGGTGTCTATGATGTGAAGATAAATTTTAATTACCTTAAAAGTATTTCATTAATATTTAACTACTTGTTGTATTAGTTTGCTCAGATTGCAATAACAAAATGCTACAGACTGGTAGCTTAAAAAAAAAAAAAAGAAACAGAAATATATTTCTTACAATCCAAGAAGCCTGAAAGTCAAAAATCAAGGTGCTGGCTGATTTGGTTTCCTGTCAGGACCCTCTTCCTAGCTCACAAAGGACCTCCTCACTGTGTTCTCACCTGTGAGAGTGAAAGAACAAATTCTTGTGATACATAAATTTGTGGAGGGAGCATAATTCAATTTATAACACTTATTTAATTAAATATATAGAGAAGCAGGGTTATAAATAAGTAATTATTAAAATTACCATTTATAGTTTTGATGAGAGTTATAAAAATGTAAATTATGCAATGAGAATATATAACAAACCCCTCAATCCTATTAATTTAGAATTCTCTGAGGACTAGACATTAAATCAAAATCCAGAGGGTGAATGAGTCTTAGGCAAACCCAAAGAGCACTGGGAAATTTGCAAAGTTTGGAAATAGAAAAACATCAATGCATTCAAGGCAGAGGAAACTAGGTCATCATGGATGCAGACAAATGAGTAAGAAGGATGTAGCAAAAAATGAGATCAGGAAGGTGGACAGGAACCAGGTCATGCAAAAGTCTATCTTAATAGAGCATGACAAGGAAATTGAACTTTATTTTAAGGGCTAAACATTTTCATGGACTCATTCCCGGTAAGAGAATAAGTTGCTGATTCTATGAAAGCGAAAACATTGTTTTGTTTTATTTTACTTATTTTATTGTTCAATTATAGTTGTCCCAATTTTACCTCCATGGCTCTCCTCTGACCCACCCACTATGCTTAGGGGCCATAATGAGAGAACTTGTTGAAAAGTTAAATTAATAATTGAGGGAAAGGCAAGTGCTGCTAAGCTTCCGACTTGCAAAATTTAAATAATTGTGGTATCATTTATAGTGATAGAGAACAATAGGCATACACAGGGTTTCAGAAGCTTTTGGTTTGGTTTTGAAATTTGAGTGTTAGGTTCTCTTGAGATATTCAAGAAAAGATACAAGTGGTTATGTGCATGTGTCTATCTGAAGATTAGAGAAAATGCCTGAGCTGGAGATGTAAATTTAGTGTGTGCTATGTATACATTGTCATTTAAAGCAGCAGTTCCCAATCTTTTTGGCACCAGGGACCGGTTTTGTGGAAGACAATTTTTCCATGAACAGGGCATCAGTGGGATGGTTTCAGTATGATTCAAGAGCATTACATTCAAACTCACCTCCTGCTGTGTGGCCTGGTTCCTAACAGGCTTAGACAGGTACCAGTCCAGGCCGGGTGGCTGGGGACCCCTGATTTAAAGGAAGGGCAATGAATGAAACTGCCAAGGAAGAAAGAGGCTACAGTAATCCTAACATTAATTATTGGGTGAAGGGTGGTTACAACGACAAAAGAAATTTCTAAAAGGATTAAAATCTCTTGACAGAAAAAAGAGAAGTGTGTTTCAAGAAGAGTGAAAGTCTACTTTACTGAATACAGTTACAAAGTTACATGAGATAAGGCCTGAGAAGGGGAATCCTTTCAGTGTGGGCTCATTATAACTAAAATATGCAAAATAGGAAATGTAAGTTGCAAGTACATAAAGAAAAAGTTTTGGTCAACAAGGAAAAAAGTTAATTACTGGGAGGTAGGTGCAGGGTCTAGGAAATGTTTTCAAAAGCATCACATCTATTGCAGCAGGACAGAGAGATTGGAACTCTCTGAAACTTTCTTTCCATGAAAGAAAGCTGATGATAATAAGGTCATTGTTTTAGTACAAGCAAGATAGCTTGACCTAGGGCAGCCATGGACTGATCTAGATGAACTTAAGAAATTTTGAAAGTAAAATTTATGAGACTTGGTGATTATTTGTACGTAAGCAAAGAAGGTAAAAGAAGAATCAAGGGTGATTTTCGGATGTCTGGTGTGAACAATCAGATGGGTGATAGAGCCATTTACTAAAAAGAAGGAGTTGCTTTGTGGGGCAAAGTGTGGCTTAAAATTTGAGCATGTTGAACATTAAAGTGTGAGTATTCATTAAAGTCTGAGGTACCTATAAAACACCAAATAAAAATAGACTGTCAGAAGTTGGTTTGGTGTTCAGAAAAGAGGATCTAGTCAAAGGCATGATGTTGTAGCAGGCAGCTCTGAATTATACATGGTAATTAAAGCCATGGAATGGATGGGATATCAAGAAAGAATAGGAAGAGACAAGAGTGGGTTATCTAAAATGCAGCCCTGAGGCACACAATCATTTAAAGATATCACAGTAGAGAAAAAGAAGAAAATCAGTAACCAGAAAGGGGAAATCCAGAAGACTTTATCTCTGCCAAGGGCAGAGAATAATTAGTGAAGATAATTGTCAACTTGCAGCAAACAATTCTTAAAAAGTAAAATAAGATAAGGATTTCAAAATGGTATTTGGATATTGGGTCATGGAGATCACTATATTGGGAGCTAGTTGAATATAGGATTAGGGTTAGTGTGGAAACCAAATTTCAGAGTTAATGGGATGTAAAGAAGACATGGAGTGTATAAACAACCATTTTAAGAAGTCTGTAAAGAGTTGAAGAGGCAGGAAGAAATTTGAGGGGCTGCACGTGACTCATATTCCTTTGGCACTGTTCACTTCTCAGATCGATGATCATCGCTGTGGAGGCCAACCAACTCTTCATGACCATCACAGCTTCCTTGTCTGGGCTCCACTGTCACTGGCCCTGGAAGCACCACTCCTCACTCTTAGCTACTTTATGCAGCCAAGCTGACCAGTTGCACTGCTGGATTTTCCGGCTTCCCTTATCACTTCTGAATTTGGTTGAATCACAGCCATACAAACACATTCCAGTGTTCAATTTGGTGTTAAGAGTGCCAGATCACCCCCCCACACACACACACACACACACCTCTCCCTACCCCCTAAAAGGAGAGAAGTTTTCCACTCAAGTGCCACATGTTGCTCAGTGGAAAACAAGAGCTAGAAGGGAGTTCAGCAAGTCAATTCCCTCATCTTTCTTCCTTCCAGAGCTACTGGGGGCACATTTTCTTCTTGCAGCCTTCGCAGAGATATTGCAAACGTTGAACAGTCATCTGTTGAACAACCTTCTACACGCCTAAAGACCTTATAGTGAAGGGATAGCTATTTGCTAAAACTTATCCCATGTTGCTCTATTTCCTTCTTTGCCATACTTCTGCTCTCAAATATGACATCAGAAATTTAATTTTTGTATCAGGCTCTCTAGTTTATAGTAAACCTGAGCTAAAAAAGGGTCAAGAAGACCTTTTCTTGTGTATTATTTTTTTAAAGATTGAGAAGATCTGAGCCTGTCACTAAAGAGAAGGATCTTGTAAGAAATAATGTTGAAGATACAGGAGAAAGGGAGAACCATGACTGGGATATAGTTTTCAAGTAAGGAGGCAGGATAATCTCCATAGAACTCATTGGAGGTGAAACTAAGTTTCATTGAGCTCTAATTATATGCCAAGATCTCTTCTCAATGATAGGGATATATTGTTAGCATTATTATGTTTGGTCTTC
The DNA here is from genome assembly GCA_004026585.1 of Noctilio leporinus. Lineage (NCBI taxonomy): Eukaryota > Metazoa > Chordata > Mammalia > Chiroptera > Noctilionidae > Noctilio > Noctilio leporinus. The sequence goes on along the minus strand of PVIW01001667.1, from coordinate 79,814 downwards.
ACAACATCTATTGTAATTTTTAAATCATTTTCCCCATATTGCAGTTGAAAAAAAACAAAAAAACAAAAAAAAACAGAGAGACACAGAACCAATAAAGAATTTATCCAAGTCACACAGAATCTGAGTAGAGGAGACAATTATGTTTCAAGCATTATTTCCAGAACCAATATCCTCACTCAGTGTACTTTACTATGTATCTTTCATTAGAATATGATAATATCCTCCATTGTGATTAGAAAAAGGGTTCAACACAGTTGCAGAAGTGATAATGTTTGTGATGGAATGATAAGTGAGTTCCCTCATTTCCAAATTCAGAAAATTGTTTCTATTTTCCCAGCAGCTAGGGGGGAGTGGGGGGAAAAAAAGGTATGTTGGGAATTTGACAACAGTATAGCAAATTATGTCATTTCATCTATAAACTAGGTTATTACAATATCTACTAATTCATTCATGCTGCTCCAACTCTCATCTGTCTCTCCCATATATTCTCAACACAGACCTAGATAGAACAAGCCTGTTATACTTAAGTCAGATCACATTACTCTGCTCACACCCACCAATGATTATTCATCTTGTTCAGAGGAAGAACAGAACAATTCTTAGGAAGACTTGTAAGGCATCTGTTACTTCTATTGCCACCTGTCTCTTGTCTGAGCTCTTCTACTGCTCTCTCTCAGCTTGGTCAGCTCCAGCCTCTCATGAGAACACCAGTCATGATTCCAGTGCAGGACCTTTGCAGCTGCCACTTCCTCTACCTGGAATTCTCTCCCTCTAGGTGTCAAGCAGCTCGTTTTTCGCATCTTGTAGGATTTGCTCAAAGCTTGCTGCCTAGAGAAGTCTTCCTGGCCACACTAACATCTCAACTATCCTGCCAACATTTCTCATTCCCATTCTCTTTATTACTTTGTCTTTGCCATGTGCAATTACCTACTATTTTATATACTTCATCTGTTTGTCTTTTTAATTGCCTTTCTCTTCCTACCATAATGTAAAGGCTTTCAAGAGCAGAGGTTTTGTATTTGCTTTTTCACTGCTGTATCCCTAGCAGTTGGCGCAGTGCCCAGCTATGGTTGCTCAGTAAATACTTGCTGAATGAATGTGTTATTGTGGAGATGGAAGGGCTGGGTGTTGAGTAAAATGTACTAAGATACCTAGAAAATACAGGCCACCAAGTTGAGGGTGGTGACCATGACCATATGATTTCTTTTCTACAGCTGTCAATTGCTAGGATCCAGTCACAAGGAAGGGAAGGGAAGGGTTTTTTGGACACATAATTTTTCTCAGATATGTCTTTTCTACTTCTTCCTACCTCAGAGAAAATTTTGGACTTCTCTTTATGTCTCATGAATTTTTAGGCAATGGAGAATTAAAGATAAGCTCCTATTAGAGGGCAGGTCAAAATTCAGCTAGGAGCTATTAATTGTTAGATATCCAATAAATATTTTGAATTAAGGGCATTATTTTCACATCAACAAGGTGAGCTTGAGTTCAAACCTGAAGTTGTACATTTGTCTTTTTCATCTAGGAAAAACTTGTATTTGTTGGCAGATCTGTGAAGTTGCTTCTTGGATGCTCCATCCAATCAGTGTTTAAGTTCGAAGGGTCACAGACCAGGCTAAGAGTCCTGATGTGTAGGTCAGTACATTTCCATCTAATTTCCACTCCCAAGAAATGGGAAAGGTTGAGTCATTTAATGATAAGAAGCTTCCCAATTGTGACAAACAAGTCTTCTAGTGCAGCACAGAGACATTGTAATGCCAGTTTAAAGAAGGTTCTTTGATCTTCAGCTGATAATGACATTTATATAGACACAGTGTTTTTTGCAAATTTTAAACACAGAGATAGCCTCTGAGGTGTTCCGTAATTCCAGAATTCTGGATCTAACTCAGGATCTAATGTGTAAGCATGCCTTAGAAACTTAAATTTCAGTAAGCATCATAGCTGGTTCTATTGTAAGTTGTCTGTAAGCTAAACATAAGCAAACATAACAAAAAGTAAACAAAATTAGCTGAATTGGTGAAAGTTAGATACTAAAACTTCTGTAGCTTCCTCCAGGAAGAAGCTGTACGTCCTCATCCAGAGTCTTTTTCACTTTTATTTTAAACAAAGGTATAATACCATTGTTTGGTTATTTATTTTAACTTTTTGTAATTGAATTTAAACAGCAATTAGAAGAGGGAAAGATGGCTGCTAGAGCTAGGCAATCCGAAATTTAATAATAAGAACTAATGTCTGAGAGTCTGTTGGGAAATTAGAAAAAAGAACTATTTCCAAAGTACACAGAGCGCAGGAAGAATTGCAGTCTAGGATGTCTTTAGGTAGGAATAAACAGATCTCAACAGCTCCAGAGGGTATCACTCACTGCATGGCAGGCTAACAATGTCCCTGAGTTAATAAAGAATGGTTGAATCATTTTCAGTATTCTCTGTTTAAGATTTCAGGGAAGCGTAATGAGTCTTACAAAGAGTTAGATGCACAAAATAATGTTAAATATAGATTAGAGTAAGTTTCAGTTATTTGAAAAGTTAACAGAAATGGAAATCTTATTCCCCAGATTAACAAGACACTCACATATTATTTTCTGTGTGGATAGTGGTTAAATAATGTCCTTGTGTTGAACCTGGGGCTGGCCCAGCATAAGAATTAGTCTGAAGGATGGTGTCATAGTTAGTACATATTTAAGGTGCCAGAAATTGGGGAAGATTCCTGCTTGAGACAGCACAGGGTTGTAAGTCACAGAGAAAACCACAGTGGTGTTCACTAGAGTTTGTCACTGCAAGGACAATCACTGGACTGGCAGCTGCCACATCAGCAGGCAGCTTGTTAGAAGGACAGACTCTCATATCCTACTCTAGACCTCCTGAGTCAGAACGTGAAGTTTCACAAGATTCTTGGGCACGTTAAAGTTTGAAAAGTGCTGCCTGCGTGAAAACTGGGGTTTCTGTGTCAAGACAGGGAGTTGATGTTGGAAATCTGAGAGTTCAGAGATCAGAATCACACAGAGATGAAAAATTCAAAAGCAAGTTCAAATTACCATATACAGCTGCCAAGAATAGCTTAGGGTCATTCATATATCTCTGAAAGAAGGGGCAGAAGTTAATAGGGTCATAGACAGGGTAAATGCCTTCCATCTATTTTTCTCTCAAAGCCTCACTGGTTTATCTCAAGTTCTTAAAGATGTTTTAAAATATAATATAAATACTAAACAATGAGCAAATCATATGTACAACTCAATGAGTTTTAAAATTGTTTAGTGAGCTAAATTTCATAAGCAATAGTCTTTGATAACTTTTGACAAATGATAACCCAGGCAATTACCATTCTGATCAACATACAGAACATATTTATCAGTCCAAATTAATTTTTACCCCATAGGCAACTACTATTTGATTTATATTACCATATATTTTTGCTAGTTTTGCTTATTCTTGAACTTAAACAGTAGGTACTTTTTGTGTGTCTAGATTCTTTCCCTTATAAGCCTTTTGAGAGTCCTTCACATCATTACACATATTAATAGCTTGCTATATTTTATTGATGAGTAGTGTAACTGTATGAATTTATTTATCCATTCTACTATTGATGGAAATTTGGGTTGTTTTTTTTTTTTCTAGTTGTTTTTTTGCTTTTAAAAATAAAGCATCTATTAAAAATTTTGTACAAGGCTTTTATGGACAATGTATAATTGCTCTTGAGTAAATAGCTAAGTGTGGAATTCTTATTAAATTTTAAAGAAACAGCTTTCTAAAATGGTTATAACCATATTATGGCCTCACCAGAAAGATGTGGACATTCCAGCCACTCCACATCCTGGCCAGCATTTAGTGTGGTGTTATTATTTTCAACTTAACCATGTGAAATGGCAGTGGCTGTAAAATGGTATCTCACTGTGGTTCTAATATGCATTTCTCCATTGATAAATGCCACAGGTGTGTGTACTTATTTCTATCTGTCTATCTTTTGTGAAACATCTGTTGAAGTCTGTGACAGATGCATTTTTCAAAATAATAACTGCAATAATATCTCTCATAATAGAGGTTTCTCATATGATGCATTCCTGACATTCTTGTTATCAAGTAGCAGGGTGTATGTTATCTCACATCATCTTAAAATGGGTGAAGCTTAAGTACCACCTGGGCTGATACAGTGTGGTGAAAGTATCACTATATAACTGAAAAGGCTATATTATAAAAGCTTATATGCTTTACCTGGTTCTTTGTGGATGCTCTCTCTTGAAATCCAGCCATCATGCAGGTTGAAAACCCACATCACTCTGTGAAGGGGCCCTTGTGAATAGGAACCAACAGCCAACATGAACTTGCATCATGCAAGTATGGAGAACCTCCAACCCACAGAGGTCCCCCAGTATTGCAGGTGAAATAAACCTTCCCAGGCAGTTTGTGCTAGGAGAGAGAAGGCTGGCTAATGTCTGAAAGACAAGAGCCCCTAGCACCTCTCTCCAAAGGTATTTATTTGAGTAACAACAGTGGGTGATGCATGTATATTTCATTGTGAAGGAAGAACTTTTTATAGAACAGAGTTACTGTGTTTCTACAACCTTGGAAAAAATGTGGAAGTCTTGCCCCAGGACATGGTCAGCTAGACAAGGAGGCACCAAGGATGCCAGGTGGCTCATTAAAAATAAGGAGGGTAAGGAAGGTTTAACAACTACTGTGATTACAAAAACAAGTCAAGGAAGTTTGTTGGCTTCAAAGGAAGTATAGAAAATTCTCACGACCAGATCCCCACCAGGGGTTTTGTGATCACAGCATAGGGGCTTGTATGCACCCAGCCTTCTTGGTTTTCTGGTTGGGTATTATAGACTTAGCCTGGTCCGTGAGGGACTCCACGCCCCACTGCCACTTTGGGAGGACCCCGACACAAGTGTGCCACTTTGGAAGTGAACTACCTTAGCCAATACTAAGTGCAATAGAGACAAGCTGTCTGCACTAAGCTTTTCCCAGATTGCAGATTCATGAGCAAGTACATGATTGCTGTTGCATGGTGCCATATAGCTACGCAATGGTTTGCCATGAAGCATTAGAACAAATTTTAATTGCTATACACAAAAACTATAACATGTGATGTTGGCTTTGTGGTTAATGATTAGAAAAAAAGATATTAATAAAAACCTAAGGACCTCAAGCAGAAGTTTAAGAGAATTTAAATGGTTGTCAGTAGTAGTTTAAAGTAACGTGAAGCAAATATAATTAGAATCCCCAAAAGAGGGGATCATTGTAATGTGTTGGTGAGACATGTGGTGTTACTGGCATCTAAAGTGACATGGGAAATAGGAAATTTGCCAAACTTAACAAATGAACTCCTTGATTAGTTTATCAGGGGTCAGCAAACATTTTATAAAGGTCCAGATACTAAATATTTTAGGCTTTTGAGCTTTGTTCTCTGTCACAACTACTAAACCATACCATTATTATGTGAAACAACCAAAGAAACATACATAAGTGGATGTGACTATATTACAATAAATGTTTATTTACAAGAATCGATGTTATGTCACAGGGCATAGTTTGCTGACCTCTCATATAGCTAAAGAGATGTCCAAGTAGAACATCAAAAGGGCCACCTCATGTACTCTTGTTGTATGTGATACAATGCAAAAGGAGAGAGATAAGTTAAAGAATGAACTGTTAAATATAAAGGAGCCAGGACTTTCTGGATGTAAGAATAAAACTGTTTCTCATTTCTAGCCTCCCCAGATGGCAGAAGATTCACAAAGTAAGAAAAGAAATTCTAAGAGCAAAGATCAAACCTAGGAAGTACTTAAGATCCATTGTTAAGATCTCAATAAGATTTAAGGTGATGCTTCATAGAACCTTTTAAATAAAGAAAGTATGAAGCTATGAGCTACAGAGAATTATTTTCAGGCATCGGTACTTGACCCTAATCAAGAAAGTGGCAACCAACATCCACCTGGTTTTCCAAATTGTTGCTGACCAGTGACTGCTCCATGTCTCACATTTTCCTACCTTTGGAATGTGTCTGTAGCAGATACTCAGTTATCTTTTACCTCTCTCACCAATATACCTTGGATATGTTGCCAGTAGATAACTTGTTGCTTTGATTCACAGAACTTTACACTGAAAAAAACCATATGTAAAGAGTTCAAACAAATTTACCGTGTATTTACCAGTATCTCATTTGGATAACAAGATCCTGGACTTTGAATTCGATCTTAATCAGGTAATAGATGGGATATTCGAGTTTTTTGAAGAGGGATAAATGTGGTTTAGTTGTGAAAAAGATAAACTTGTGGCCTTTGGGTGGACTGTGACAGTTTTAAAGCATGGTCCCCAAACTCTTCTTGTAGGAAGTGACAGGTTCTATAACCTCTTTCATTGAATCTAGGCTCTGTGACTATTTGACCAATCTAATAGTCAAGAAGAAACATCATGATGATGTGAAAAGACAGTCTTATGCATGCATTCTTTGAACCCCCATTTTGCCACATAAAAATGGTCTCTGGGTTTAGAATACTTCCTAACCAAGGGAGGAAAGGTCCTCACAGCTAATGCTTGACTTATCACCTTGTGCAGGAATATCTTTTCCTGTTTCACAGTCACCGTGCAGACCTTCATTCTGCTTTCTTCTGCCAAACAGCAACTGGCCAGCTCCACTGCTGTATCTGACCCCCCATGGGGAAGGGGCAAAGTCCTTTTGCTGCAGCACAAAACAGATATGTATAGGCTAATTGCTCTGCAGTGGAAGCCAGGTGGGACCCGTGAGCTACGTGATGCAGACACCTACTACTGAAGCAAGCTCTGTCTCTTCCCTGTGTGAGTGCTTGACTGTGTGACATTTTTTTGGCAACTTCAATACCAATATGCAGTGTTCAGGCTTCTATTCCTGTTAATAAGCAACAGATGCCACTTGCTCAACAGTGCCAGTTTCTAAGCCTGAACCTTAATAACCTACAGCTTCTACTTTCTCTTGTGATGCTTATACTCTTGGAACCCACCACCCTGCTATGGGGAAGCCAAGCAGTCACAAGAGCAGGACCAGTGTATTGTGTTATCAACAGCTGCTGATGAGGTGTCACTCACTCTCCAGAAACAACTTCCAGACATGCAAATCAGCAGATTTTCAAATGATTCCAACCTTCAGGCACTGAATTACCCTCAGTCTTCATGCCATCTGAGTTGTTGCCACATAAAGCATATATATGCTATCCCATCTGAGCTTTCTTAAATTGAAGGTTTATGAGAAAAAATGGTATTTTTTCTTTGGAGTCATTAAGCGTGAGATGGCTCGTATGTAGTGACAGACAAGTAGAACAAAGTCTTATGCTCATTTTAAAATTAGATTGCCTTTTCAAAAAATACATATTGGATTGTAGGAGTCTTATATGTTGTATAGCCCAGCATAATTTAATTTTGTGAACATTCTGTGCCCACTTAAAAATAATGTACACTCTACAGTTTTGGGGTGAAGTGTTGTTCTATAAATGTTATTAATTTTAAGGTAATTGATAATATTACTAACTCTCCTATATTATTTCTGATTTTTTTCATGCCATCACTTGATGAAGGTTGGGTATTAAATCCATGTATGATTGTAGATTTATATATATACATATATAAATAAATACATTTATATATACGTGTAAATATATATACTTAGTTATAATATATATTTACTTATGTCAGTTTTGCATGTACATAATATTATAATATTTTATGAAGAATCAATCATTTTAACATAATGCAATACCTCTATGAATTTATAATATTATTCTCTTAAATTTATTTTGTATAATATTAATATCAAGTCAGCTTATGTATGCTTACAGTTTGTATAGTATATCTTTTTCCATCCTTTTTACATATCTGGATTATAGATTTAAAGTGGATCTTTTGCTGACATATTTTAGTTAGGTTTTTTTTCTCATTTAACATTTTATTGAAAATTTCTAAAACTCAGTAAAACAGATATTGTTATAAATATTTTGTAAAGGGGAAATTGAGGTGTATAAAATTCAAATGTCTAGCCTACTACTACAACAATGGCCTCTAGCTTCCAATACTGTGCCATTTGAATAAGACCAACAGAATAATTTGATTTATCAAAAGTGATTTTGGCCTAAAACAATAAACAGCGTAAATTAGTGAAAAATTCTTTGTAGTATGTTATCAGCTTCCCCTCTTCACTTTAACTATAACTCTTACTGTTATCACAACAAAACAATCATATGTCTAACCTCAACCAATCTTTTGATCTCTAATTTATATTCATAATACCACATTGGGCATTCCTGTCATGGGGGACCAAAGTTTGGCCACCCCAAAATGTGCCTTTTGGAATATTTGTTTTGAGCTGGTTATGAAAAAACAAAGATTAAAAACCCTTGACTCTCTCTTTTATCAACTAAAGAAATTGAAATTAAAAAGTCTGCTTTAGGAAGGGCATCCTTATTTATTCACCTTAGGATTTTTATGTTGCCCTCATTTTCTAATTTGACTTAATATAATTTTTAAATAAGTGTGACATTGGTCAATAAAATTATTAAATTTATAAAATTATATAGGTTTCAAATGTATATTTCTATGATACATCATCTATATATTGTATTATGTGCTCACTACCCAAAGTCAAATCGTCTTCCATCACCAAATATTTGTCTCCCTTTATCCTTTATTACCCCTCTTCCCACTCCCTTTCCTAGCATACTGTTGTATGAGTTTTAGTTTTTATTTATTTATTTTTAAAAGATTTTATTACTTCCAGAGAGAGGGGAAAGGAGAGAGACAGAGAGGAAAAGAAACATCAATGTATGGTTGCTTTTCATCTACTTCCAGCTATGGACCTGGCTGGAGACCTGGCTTGCAACCTGTGACTTTTAGTTTTATATCCCACATATGAGTGAAATCATACAGCTCTTAGTTTTCTCTGATTGACTTATTTTGCTTACCATAATTTCTTCAGATCCATCCATGCTACAACAAAGGGTAAGAGTTTCTTTTTTCCATTTTTTTTCACAGCTGTGTGGTATTCCGTTGTGTAAATGTACCACATCTTTCTTATCCATTTATCTACTGATGGACACTTGGGCTGTCCACCCCATATAGCCTCAGCAATCCTCAGAAAGAAGAACAATGTTGGAAGGATCACAATACCAGAAATAAAACTACACGACAGAACCATTGTAATCAAAACAGGTTACTACTGGTACAAGAATAGACATAGATCAATGTAGCAGAACAGAGAACCAAGAAATCAACCCTCACCTTTTAGGTTAATTAATGTTTGACAAAGGAGGCAAGAACATTCAATGGAGTCAGAACAGCCTCTTCAGTAAATTGTGTTGTGAAAATTGAACTGATACATGCAAAAAATGAAAATAGACCACTGAATTATTTAAAATATTTATTTAATCCATTCCTGCTTCTGCAAAATATTAGACGTCACCTTTTTGATTATAAAGTATTTTGCAAGGGTATGTTAACTGGTCTCCTCTTTCACTAATTTCTCCTCCAAAAATTACAGTGATAACAAGTCACAACAATATTCAACCAAATGAATAATTTTTACAACTCTGACAAAAAATAAAAAGATGCTTATACTCTCAACTCTCCATTATGCACATGGTAAAGCTTCAAATGCTGGCAGAAAGCAGTTCTCTTCATCATTCCCAAAATCTTTCATGGCATATATCACACTTTCATGCACTTACACTGCGTACTGACTAGGGTATTCTCTCTTCAATGTCTTCCTGGCTGTGAACTCATGTCTATCTATCTATCTATCTATCTATCCATCATCTATCTATCTACCCATCTGTCTATCTCTCATCTATCATCTCTCTACAAGGTCTGTCCTGAAAGTGTCAGTTGCACAAACTGCTTTAATTATATTGATGTTGGCTTGATACTTTCTGGACAGACCTCGTATCTACCCATTTATCCAACTGTCTTGGTAGCTAACTATGTATCTATATATCTATTCTTTGAATCTCACTATAAATGTGACTCCTTTGTCAGGCCTTACCTAACCCTTCAGCCAGAGTCAGTTGCTTCCACCTTACTGCTGCTGTATGTTCTCTATTCTTGTATCACAGATACTTCAATTTATTCTTTCATCATTATTTTACCTTCTTTTATTATTACACTCTATGACATACACTTAAGGTGTTAATTATTAGATACACATTGATAACTATGACATAATAATATAAACAAAGGTTATTTTATATATGTATATGTAATTAATTGTACATTTATTGGTACAAGGGTAAGGAAGATTAAATCATGCATTGCCCTATTTTATTGTTTGTACTGAATGGATAAATCTAGAGATTTTTGTGAACTTATATCCATGTAATCCTGAAAAGAAATAATGTGCCAGAGAGTATCAGTGCACCAAAAATTTCATAGTAATATGTGCTGTCACCTTCATTTTTGATGTCTCCAAATATACTATGAATTATTTGAGAGAAAAAAATCACTATTTTTATTTACCTCTGTCTTCCTTATCCTTAGCACAGTGACTAGCAATATTAGGCTCTCAACAATGGTTAGAAACCTATAATTGTGGAGTTCAAGACTAAAAAGAATATATAATGTAATACTATAAAAGGACAATGAGTTTCTTTTAATACTTTATTTTAGAGAAGGGCCACTGAGTAGGATAGACATGGTAGAATGAAGAAGCTTGGGAAGTAAGACAGATGTATGCAAAGAATCTCATTAAATATTTAATCAAAATTTCATGATCTGTGTAGGGAATTGAGAAGACTTCCTGAGAAGTCATAAAAATTAACTTGGAGGGGAATTAAAAATGGAGACTCATAGTGCTTTGAAAGTGATTTTGTGTCCCACAAAGCTCCCTAAATGTGTTTACAAGCTGAGCATCCTGTCTCGAGGTCATGAAAAAAGAAACAATGCATCAGCTTTGGCATCTCTTGGTATTTGAGATGCTTGGAATTATCTCATATTCTTGACTGCCTGAAAGGAAACAAAACAGAAGTGTAAGTTTGGGTCAGGCTTTAATTTTCCAGAAGACTGAAAAATTCAATCACTATGTGCCCAGATGCAAATTTTGTCTTTTTCTTTGATCAGGAGAAACTCATTCTATGGGCCTGGGCTAACTGTAATGGGTAGCAGGGGAGGTGCCATCCCAAGTATTTTAGCATTTGCTCCACATTTATTCTCTCTCGTGTTAGCTTTAATTCATGGTGGAGATCATTGTTAAATTTCACCAGCTTAGTTAACATTAACTAAGATTATAAAAATATCAAGCCTATGAATCTGCATGCAAATTCTTTAAATTCTATTATTTTGGACTATAGAAAGTATACTGTGTAAAAATATAATTAGCAGAGATTAACTTCAAAAAATCTGCACAAATGAATGTTAATATAAAATAAACATTACTATATTAAGGTATTAATGTTTAAATTTTTATAAGTAGTCATCTTTAAAATTAGTATTCATACAACTAAAATGATTTATTGCACACATCTTTGATAGCAATAGCAAGATTTCAGAAGTCTTCATGTAATATAAATGCAAAAGAACAGCTAACTAGCAACTAATTCAGGCCTTTAAAAATGCTTTAAAATTTGACTATAAGATGATGACCATAGGTTTTTAGCTTTTTATCTTCAGGCGTTAAAATGTAGAGGAGACCAAAATATGTCTTAACTTTAAAATAGAATTTTGTATTATATTTAAAAAAGGGAACACTATAATTTAGAATTTACATCCAATGCATATTCCTCAATAAAGAAACATATTTCTATGTACCAATCATTGTATACTACTATAGCTTTCTTAGTAGCAAGAAAAGGTGATCACGCTTTTATGATTGCTACAGTATACTGAACATTAGACACAGGATTTAGGTCTAAGTAATTGTTTACAGTTGAGGTTAGCTAAGGTTATGTGTAGGGAAAACTGAAGGAGTTATGAGTAAAACACTTAGAAGCCCTTAAATGACCAAGAGGAAGAGAAGTGTCTATTGACCTTGGGCTACAGAAAACACTCAAAATTGAAATTAGGAAGTTGTTCAGGAAAAATTGTAAAATATACTATTCCTTGAATGAGTGTCAAGATTTTTATACCCATGCTCTCAGGTCCTTCTAAACCAACACAGAAAAGCTGATCCATTTTCTCCCATTTACTGATGAAAATATTGAAGTTCAGAAAATTTAAGTAACCTGGCCAATATTGTTTGACTAATAAGTGGCAAGGATAGAATGAAAGTCTAATTTGTCCAGTTCCAAAGCACATTTCATTACAGGACTACAGTGATGTCTTTGGAGGGTAAACAAAATCTTGTGAAGAAGAATCAATATCCCATATTCTAAAGAAAAATTAGGAAAAAATTCTTTATCCCAATAGTGAAAAGACTTGTAGCAATAGGTGGTAATTCCTTTATTCATATATCAAGTGCCAGCCACCTAATACAGTGTTTTTGTGAACTTTATATTACTATATTAAAGGGGTAATGAAGAGAGGCATTAAATAATTCAGACCTATTTGTCACATCTTCTTTACATGATGCACAAAGTTAATATAAATGAGAGATCTTAAGAAAGTAGGAGTACATTTAATAATTTCAAACTTGGGGATGGGAAGATGAAAGATATTTGAACAAAGGTTTTATTTTAATATCTTCTATTTGAAAGAGAAAAGAAGAGGAGTAACTAATGAAAAAAAGAAAAATATTTGGTCCACTAAATAGTACTTATGGAAAAGATGAAATTCTGCTGTGTCAGAGACTGCCTCGCATTTGCATCAATATTCAGATTTTCATTTTTCTTGGCACACCACTAAATGATATTCTAAATCTCTTTAATTAGAAACCATGTGACAATTTCTCTCCAATATAATATAAAAATAAGTAGTACATGTCTGGGCTGATGTTATTGAAAGCAGCACTTTCTTTTCCCTATGTATCAAGCTGATGCTGAAGATCCAGTTGAGGACTCCAAGGCCCTAAGGAATGGTGAAGCCACTTGATCAAAGTATCATGGGTCCCTGAATGACCATGGAAAGCACAGGTCTCTGTCTGCTGACATTGGGCTGCAAAAAGAAAACAAACCTTTACTGTGGTTAGCCGCTGATATTTTGAGGTTGTCATTCCAATTAGTCTACTCTTGACATGTCACTCAGTAGATGGTGTACATTATAGTCTTATTAAACAACTAAATAAGCTGATCACTATTTTAAGCTGAATTTGAGTAAAAGATAATACACTGATAAATGACCTGATGAGTTATGAAAGTATAGGAAAGAATAATGTTAAAAAGAGTGCTCTCCCTGGCTGGTGGCACAGTGGATAAGGCACCAGCCTGTGAACCCAAGGGTCACTGGTTCAATTCCCAGCTAGGGCACATAGCCAGGTTGTGGGACTAGGTCTCCAGCCAGGTCTGTAGCTGGAGGCAGGAGAGACAACCACGCATTGGTGTCTTTCTCCCTCTCTGCCTCTCTCCCTTCCCTTCTCTCTGAGAACAAAAAAAATTTAAGAATAAAAATGAGTGTTCAATAAAGTTGATATATTTGATAAAATAGTGGAGAGAAGCACCATGAGTAATATTTGTTTCTTGAGATGTGCTCACCAGGTTTTGGGTGGTTCACATGGTAAACTTGAAATTAGAGTAGAAGGAGATACACTGTCTTGTGGGTATCAGTCACATCTAGTTGTTGGAGCACTTGGCTACACTGTGAAAGTACAAAACAAATCTTTATGGAGCCTAACTGATTAGAAGAGTGGCACAGTTTTATGTGTAAGAAGATATACTTGCCACTGCTTTCCCCATCTTTCCTCTAGAGTGGGCTTGAGGGCTCCATTATGTCCTTCTGATTTCCAGTTTTATCTTACAGTCTGAATGCATACTGCCATATTTTCTCCCATCAGTTGAACTCAAGCTTGGCTTACTAGAAGAAAAATTGTGTAATGAATTTCCACGGCTTATCTCATCTCTATCCCAGGGCTAGTCCTAAAACTTGAGAGAGTCATGCTATGTCAGTGTCATTTTAGCCTTGCCCAGCCTCGTCTTGCTGCCCTTTTTTGGATAAGAATATCACATAGCTTACAACCAAGTCTTATCCAACTTATCAGAGCAGTTATCTGTGGTGGAAATCAAGAGGGTATTGTGGTAGTCTGCATTTGGAAAGTGCTTGACTAAAAATGAGGGACAAAAGAAAGAAGCACTAACAAATGCTGCTGCAGGAGTTAACCCATTAGATCAGTTGACTGAGTTGGATATTGCAATAAAAATAGAGTTATATCCAATATATAACTAATATATCCAAATGTTTTGAGGCCCTCTTGTAAAAGATGTTTTTTGGAAACCTCTTTCCACTTAAGAGTAGGATCCCTGATATATTGCTGATATTTCTTATTAATAGATTCATTTTCTAGAAAGTGATGGAAGTAGCTATGGAGATTGCTACCTTGAAAATCACTGTAAAAAATGAAGAGTTGATTCTTGGTGTATAACATTGGCATAAAATAAAGGAAAACATATATACAGGGTATAGTGTGATGTGTGCAGCTTCAAAATATTCACATACAAAAATAAAACATGAGTTGATCTTTAGGAACTTAAAAGAAGAGAGTAATTCAAAAAGAACAGAACTTCTAAGAAAATAAAGTCTGACAATTTAATTATAAGTAATGCCCTGAAATAAGGAAAAAGGGTGATGTCTAAAAAACATCAGTGTAGCTCTATAGGGAGTTATTTAATAATGCCAAGATGATGGAAAAAGAGGCACCTTTCAAAGGAAGAACATAAAGAATTATTCTAATCAGGAAAATCACTATAAAAATACTAAAACCCAGAATAAGCTAGGGTTTGTGAAGTATACTAAGAATAACAAAAATGTCTGTATTTTTTCTGTTTTGTGTGAAAAACATAAAAGACTACAAGGAAAGTCTACTCTTGGCTCTGATGTTGTGATATGAAAAGGGAGCAAGAACAAGTCAATATTTATTTTACTTCTACTTTCCATGTGAAAGACAATGATCTTCAAAGTGTACAGGGTAAAACTTTGCCAAAAAGAAATTAGGCTCCAGTTGGCAAGGAAGAAGAAATTAAACCTACATGTATTGATATCTACTATATGCCATGCATTTATTTGGCAATTAACTTTTTTGAATTTTACTATAGGTACTATTATAGGATCTGGTTATATAGCAATGAATGTTACGTATCTGAACTTAAGAAATTTGATTGCCAATGAAATTATATAGATACATACATCATATGTATTCCTAGGAATATAAAATCATTATACTATTGAGCTTGCTAGGGGCAGAAGGAGCATATAATGAAATGATGGGCTATGGTTATTATTAACATTTGAAAAATATCTTGTTGACCACTAAGCTAAGAGATGTTGAAGGATTCAGATCTTCTAGGTAGTAAATGACAAAACTAGAAGTGCAGCCCAGTGTCTAATATCCAATATTTTTTCACTCCTGCATTAAAAAAAAAAATCTTTAGAAGTGCTTCACTCATTGAAATGAACATTTCAGGCACATATCTCTTTTCTGTAAAATTACTTTGAGTTCAAGGACTTTATGCATAAAAATACTACTAAATGTGACATAAATTTTACATAACCACATTAATTCAATATGGAAGCACAGTCTTCTCTCTGCCTTCCCCCATCCTTCCCCTTATCTACCTGCAAAATAACTTAGGAATATTATTTAAGTTGCAAGCACATGGCCTCTGTTAGCATTAACAAGGAAACTTATCTTTAATGTCTTTTTTTCTTTCTTTTTTAAAAAATGGTTATATGTATAATTTAGTTTCTTTTTTTTAATAGTAATGGTATTCTGACTAAATTAATGGTCATGATAGATCTGTTTTTGTATTTTTTAAAGATTTATTATTTTTAGAGAGAGGGGAAGGGAGAGCGGGAGAGAGATATCAATGTATGGTTGCCTTTCACCTGCCTCCAGCTACAGACCTGGCTGGAAACCTGGCTTGCAACCTGGCTTATATGCCGTGGCTGGGACTCGAACCAGCAACCTTTGGGTTTGCAGGCCAGCACCTTATCCACTGTGCTACCAGCCAGGACAGATTTGTTTTTTTACCCTAAAAAATAACGATGCTTTTTCAAAGTAACTTGTCATATACTGATTACCTGTACAGAGAAAAAAAGATAACATTAATTACAAATATACTCACTTCTAAGTTCAGAGGAATTTTTGTAAGAGGATGGAAATTTTGACTGGAATTATAACAAACTTCAAATCTTCTTTTCCTGTTATAATTTCCATTTTGAACTTCTGAATCTCCTACCAGGAAGTCTTTGGGTTTATAAACACAAGTCAAATTGAAATGGAAATTACCTATGTACTTTAATATTTAATGTCAGAATTATTAGCATTGGTGTTAACATGGGCTTTAAAGTGAAACAAATGAGTCTTAAAATGCTTTCTGCTTCCATCTCTTAACATTGTGACTATGAACTATTTATTTAAAATTTCTTCACCTCAGTTTTCTCATTTGTAAAAAAAGACTTTAAAGTTTTTGTTATAAAAACAAGTGGATGTGATATTCATAAAGTGATTAGCATGGTGATAGACATCTTAAGTACTTAAGAAATATTATTCCAAGAAAATAATTTCCAAGAAAAAGGTTTGCAAACTCAAGATTTGTTTCATTTTAAGTTTATACAACTTGTTTGAAAGGTCAGATAATTCTGTGGGTTAAATAATTTTCTAGGGCTTCATTAGATACTGAGATACAAAAACCTAAATTTGCCTTTCTTAATTTTGTTTCTTAGATAATTTTACCTTTTTACTACAAGTATGCTGATGCTAAAAAGAAATAATAGTATTCCTTTGTATCTTAGAATATTAAATCTAGAAAGATAATGGGCATTTTCAAATGCAATTTATTTTATTGAAAAGGAAACTGAAAAATAAAAACCACAGAAGCTTTTGTTGCAGTATGAATTAAAAACTTCCAACAAATTTTATTCCAGTTTATGATTTTACTGAAAGAATAAATTATGCATTAATTAGAAATGATACACTTAGTACCAGTTCTAGATTTTACTTTTATAGTAAACTCTCTGTCCACATTTGGAATCACTTTATAAAATTATATTTTGGTTTATGATTGACATTTTCAAACTTGTATAACCAACCTATTTAGTTACCTATATAGTATATTGGGCACCGGAGACAGATAATTTTTTAACACTCCTCCATTTTACAACAAAATTATTTTCAGTACTATTCATATAATGGAATAAATACTAATAATGCAAAAAAAAAAAAGAAAGAAAGAATAAATAGGTGTAAAAATTGGTGTAAGTTTTTTTCCACTGAATTTTGTATGTATAACTATGCAAAAGAAAACAAGTTAATTAAATGTTATAAAAACAGCAATACTTTCAAATTATGTTATTGCATTTTTAAAATAAAAATTAACAAATAAGTAGTTGCAAAGAGTAAAACATGCAAGTGTCAGATAAGTTACAAATAGAGCGATGAACTGAAGTGAATAAAATTCTGTTTCCTTGACTATATAACCACAAGGACCACATTTATTTAAGTGTAAAGCTTAAATTAGGACTCTGTAGTGCCAGGAAGACTGGATAATCCAGCTCAATCCTGTCCTGGTGGAGGTTTGCATTGGCTCAGTGGCTACTGTAAGCATCACTTCCCAGCTCCTTATTCAGTGATATCATATTGGAAGTTTAATTAGATGCCAAGTGTAGTGCAGGAGGTATAACAAATTATGGTTATATTTTCAGAGATCCAATTGTTAAACATTTACTCATACATCAGAGATCAACTGTACTCCAAGGAAACCCAAATTGTTTCAAACTGTTGAGAAGATACTCTCAACACAATCATCTATAGTAAATCCATATAATTGGGAACCAACTGTATAACTGGGGGTTCTTTCAACTAGCTTTTATGTAGGAAGCAACATAATTGAAGAAATTGTATATAAATTAGATCAACAAAAAAATTATTTAGAATTTTTGGCACAGTTTACAATAAAAAAAAAGACTGATTTCTGATTGGTTTTATTATTGGTTCATTTTTAAAATCAGTTTTTATAAAGGCATAGTTTACTTGCATATATTCAAAGTTGTGCAACTTGATGAATGTTACATTATACACTGTGAATCACAACCACCTTCAATGAACAAATATTCCTTTACATCCAAAGCATCGTTTTCCCTTCTCCAGTAGATTTCTCTCATCACCCCCAGCCCTAGACAACAACTGTGATATTTTTTGTCAATTTAGATTAATTTTCATGTTCTAATATTATAAGTACATGTAAGCATATAGTACATATTCTTTTGTGTCTAGTTTTCATTATTTTCCCTAAATATAATGATTTGAGTTTCATTCATTTTGCTACATTTACTAATAGATCGTTCATTTTATTGCTAAGTAGTTTTTCATTGAGTTCATATATCATATCTTGGTTATCCATCTTTAATCGACATTTAAATTATTTTCAGTTTGAGGGCTCATATGACCAAAGATGCTAATATTTGTGTACACAGCTTTGTGAAAATACATGTTTCCATTTTAAGTAAATTTTTAGAAATGACATGTCTAGATTACACAGTAGACTTATGTTTTATTCTTTAAAAAACAGAGAACTCACCCCTGGCTGGTGGCACAGTGGATAAGGCCTGGCCTGTGAACCCAAAGGTTGCTGGTTCAATTCCCAGCCATGGCATATAAGCCAGGTTGCAAGCCAGGTCTCCAGCCAGGTCTGTAGCTGGAAGCAGGCGAAAGGCAACCATACGCTGATATCTCTCCTCTGTCTCTCTCCTTTCCCCTCTCTCTGAAAATAATAAATCTTTTAAAAATCTTTTAAAAATAAGTAAATAAAATAAAAAACAGAGAATTCTATGGTATACTATTTTGCGTTCCATCTAGCAGTGTAGGAGTGTTCTGATTACACCTCACCCTCATCAACTCTTGGTTGGAAGGAGCAGTTTACTTTCATCCAGCAGCCCAGGTGAAAATTACACAGCCCTTATTGAAGCTGGCTGAATCACACAACCTTTCTAAAACAACTTCTGTGGCTTCTGTGTGCCCAGGCCTGTACCACAAGCCCACGCTGTAGCTGAGATTTGAGTCAGCTCTACTACAAGCCGTAGGCTGGGGTGTAGGGAAGGAATGTTTCTCCAGAGGGAAACTGAGGCATGATTAGGGGAGGTTGAATAGCTTTCAGGGGGCCAAAGAGCAACATAACTTTACTGTACAAGGCCATTAGGTATAGAAAAGTCTACTAGAGACAACAGATTTTTAAACATAGACATGTACAATTAAAGGAAAGACCTAATTTTCAGTTGAATAATAGTTTAATGAAACAGAGCTACTAATAAACATATGCTTAGGACATTTAGTGAAGAAACTGATGGGTGGGTGTTGAGAAAAACATATTAATTCCATTGCTTTCCATTTCTTTTTTTGGTTTGAAATTCATGGAAATCTGTAGGGGAACGGGGTGTGCTTGCTGAAGACAGATGGTTGTGTTCTCTTACTTGATAAGCATAGAAAACTGGAGAAGGAGATGCAGATGGCCAGGTGGGGGAGGCTTTAAAATGCGTGTGAGGTCAATGCTAACTTAGGGATCATAGAATTTATGTAACCCTAAAATGTTTAGAAGATTTGTTAACTTGATGACTTTTAGTCTAGAAACTTTGAACATTTCTGTTGTTATTTAATCTTGGCCTTATAGACAGGGCAAAGAAGGGAAGAAAGGTGGATAGCCGATCTTCCTACTTTTCATCTGCTTAATAGGTTAAATCAACTCTCTTCATGTGTAAAGAATAAAAATGTGATTCATCTATATCTATTCTTTTTTAAAATTTGATTTTATTTATTAATTTTATATATAGAGAGAGAAATAGAAAAACATAATTTGTTGTTCTACTTACTGATGCATTAATTGGTTGATTTCTGTGTGTGCCATGACTGGATATGAAACCCACATCCTTGGCATATCAAGACAATGATCTAAACAGCTGAGCTCTCTAGCCAAGGCCTTCCATATACATTCTTTACAGGCTGTGTGAGAATTATTAAAGATATTTAATGAATATTTTTGTTGACTTTAATTTCTGTACCTTATCACTTTACACCTCTTTTACCTTGCCCATCTGAATATTTACAAGGTCTACCCAGAAGGTATCCAGCTATGCAGCATTAAAAATAAAGACATTTACTGAAGAAGGTACAAGATACAAGAAACATTGTATGTAGGACAATGACATCTCAGTCCTCTTCAAAGTAGGCACCTTGGGACCTCACACAGTTCTCCCAGTCACTATCAGCTGCTCCATCAGATTTTGCTGAATCTCATTGATGGTCTGAAATCTCTTCCCTTTCAAAGCTGATTTTAGTTTTGGAAAAAGCCAGAAGTCACAGGGTGCCAAATGTGAGCTTCAGGGGGCTGAGTTACCTGGGTGATTTGATGTTTTGCCAAAAATACTCTATATAGGACATGATGCATGAGGGGGCATGTTGTGATGAGTCTGCCAATCACCAGTTGCACATGGCTTTGGTGTTCTGAATCATCCAAATAGTTTTGCAGAGGAATGTTCAAGCTTAGTACAAAATCTAATGCAGACTCATTGCTCTACTTTCTCAGTTATTTTGACTGTGATGGCCACACATTCTTACTCAATTGTATCTACTACCCCCACTGACTAGTATAGTGAAGTCATCATTATTTATGCATGTGCATTTCAGTCCACTCTCCTTGGCTGCAAGATTATGTCAATATTGAGCAAACCCTTCTCCTTATATTAACATTGCCTGGACTTTTTCCAGACAGATGTCCTATATTCATATAGCTACATAATATACAATCTAAAATCCATATATATTACATATATACACATGTTTAATTTTTTTTTACTGTCCTTTTCTCTCCATACCCTCACTGAAATGAAAACTTTATGAGTAAATACTATTTTATTTATTTTGTTCACTGTTGAATTCTTTATATCAAGAAAAATTCCTGGCATGAATTAGACCCTTCAGAATAATGTTTGAGTATTTTCTGAATTTGTATTTTTAGGTAAGGAAAAGCTAAAGATGAGAATAGTTATTTTGCCTGTCTTATTCAGTGATGTATCCTGAATACCCACATGAGGCCCAGAAAATAATAGATTCTTAATAATTGTTTGTTGAATAAATTTAAAATATCCATTTCTTAACACAGTATCCATTGTATCCTTCACATTGAAGGAGACAATGTGAATTGTTGAATAGCAGAAGAAAGCAGGAATAATGGTGGTTTAAAAGAAATGCTGAGGATTTGTAATAATTATTGTGGGAAATTACAACAATAGTCAATCAGAGCCCCCAGAATGATTCCCCAACTGAAGAAACTGTGTATTTAGTGATCAAAATCCACATAATTATATGATTTCCTCCAACAATGCTAGCTATAAAGAATAAGGAAGCAGATGGTTTCATTGGACTAACACCACAACCCTCTAAAGTAATTGATCTTCTGTCTAATATAGTCACTGTGATGTGTTATGGAATATATTCTGAATAGGAAGGGAAATGATTCCATAAGGGACAGGAAGGCTGGGACAAAAGGCAAGAGTAAAGGAGTTAGAAGACCCAGTGGAGTCAAAGAGAAGGAATAGTGAGAGGAATGAGAGACTGAAAATATGAGTGATTTAGTTACAGAATGGGATATTGGAATTTATTATTTAAGAAATATTTCAAAGACTGGTCAAGATGGTGGTATAGGCAGATGTGGCTCGCCTCTTCACACAACCACATCAAAACTGCAACTAAAATATAGAACAACTATCAGCCAGAACCATCAGAAATCAAGTTGATTTAAAGTCTGGCAACTTCAGAATTAAAGAAACCACATTCATTGAGACAGAGTAGGAGAGATGAATATGTGTAATGGGCTGGTCTCTCACCCATGTGTGGTGGATAAAACTTCTGGGGGATATCTCAGGAGCAAGGAGTCCCAGCCCTATACCTGGACCCCCAGACCAGGGTTCCAGTGCCAGAAAGAGAAGTCCCCATAACTTCTGGCTACAACAACCAGCAGGAATTGAGTCAGTGGAAGAAACTGCTGAAGTCCCCAGCAGTTCAGCTTAAAGAACCCACATATGGACTTACCTACTCAGGCTCACTCCCTCTGGGCTCTAGCACCAGGGTAGCAGCTTACAAGGTACCAGTGGCATGCAGAAAGGAACAGAAGGGTCTGGTATCAGGGCCAGCAGAAGCCATTGTCTTTTTTCTACACCCTCTTGACACAGAGCTGGCAACCTGGTGCTATATCTGAGACTCCATGAACCTGGCTAACATTATTTTACCCACCTTGGAGCTTCCCAGAGAATCTATGCCTACCCAACTTACGGGACCACACAAGCTACTTTTCCATATGAATGGCTGGTCTTAGCTCATGTTTTACAACTTCCTAAATCCTATCAAACAAATAAGAGTTGACTTCATTGAGCTCCAGAGATAGTAGCAGCCATCTCAGATTGCTTTATACCTCAGGCATGATGTCCTGGGCAAGATACAGATTGGGGCTGACCTTGGCCTGCACCACCTAGGAAACACCAGGGCCAGCACACAGTGGATAGCTAGAGACCACCTTGGAGCACTACCACTCTGCCCCTGCATAGCTGATCCTCCACAGAGGGTAAAGGTTGGTGATCAGTGGTCACAGCTGGTCCTTGCAGCTAACTGATCTGGGTAAGTCCCTTTCATTGATTGGCCAACAGCAACCAAGACTCATCTTGGTTGAGGGTTGAGAGTGTACTCAGCCCACACATAGGGCACACCTCCAGTACCCAACTTGAGTGACAGGGGAGGCTGTGCTACTGGACCCTGTAGCACTACTGCATTAGGCCATACTACTAAGACATGGAATCAAAACAGCTCTACCCAATACACAGAGATAAACACTAGGAAACTGCCAAATTGAGCAGGCAAAGAAATATGGCCTAAATGAAAGAACAGAATGAAAGAAAAGGACTAAACAAAATGGAGATAGCCAACCTATCAGATGTAAAGTACAAAATACTGGTTAGCTAGATGCTTAGAGAAATGATTGAGTACAGCCACAAAATAAAGAAAGAAGTGAAGGTTATACAAAGTGAAATAAAGAAAAATATACAGGAAGCCAACAGTGATGGGAAAGAAGCAGGATTCCAATCAATAATTTAGAACAAAAAGAAGAAATAAATATTCAGCCAGAACAGAAATAAGAGTCAAGAACAGAAAAGAAATGAGGAGAAGATTAGTAATCTCTGAGACAACTTTAAATGAACCAACGTACAAATCATAGGGATGCCAGTAGAAGAAGAGGAACAACAAGAAGTTAAAAACTTACTTGAAAAAATAATGAAACAAAACTTCCTTAATATAGTGAAGGAAATAGACATATAAGTTCGGGAAGCACAGATAGTCCCAAACGAGTTGACCCAAAGAGGACCTCACCATGATACATCATAATTAAAATGCTAAAGGTTAAAAATAAAGAGATAACCTTAAAAGCAGCAAGAGAAAAGCATAGAGTTACCTACAAAGGAGTTTCCATAAGACTATCAGCTGATTTCTCAAAAGAAACTCTGCAGGCTAAAAGAGGCTGGCAAAAAGTATTCGAAGTGATGAAAAGTAAGGACCTACAACCTAGATTACTCTATCCAGCAAAGCTATCATTTAGAATGGAAGGGCAGATAAAGTACTTCCCAGAAAAAGTAAAGCTAAAGAAATTCAACATCACCAAGCCATTATGACATGAAATATTAAAGGGGCTTATTTAAGAAAAAAGATCAAAACTATGAACATTAAAATAACAAGCTCACAACTATGAACAACTGAATCCAAAAAATAAAAAACAAACTAGGCAGACAACCAGAACAGGAACAAACTCATAGAATTAGATAGAAGGAATAGTAGGAGTACGATAGATAAAGGAGTGTGATTAGGGATGGTATAGACAGACAACTAAAGTCCACAAGAGGAACAGGGTGGCTAGTTAATGTCAGGAGTACAATAGGAGACTAAGAGAATGGAGTTGAGGTGGAAGGAGTGAGTTAAGCTAGGAAACAAGAATGCCATTTGCAGGCTGTTGCAGTGTACAGAGACAGACATTAGTGGTTTG
This sequence comes from Noctilio leporinus, assembly GCA_004026585.1. Lineage (NCBI taxonomy): Eukaryota > Metazoa > Chordata > Mammalia > Chiroptera > Noctilionidae > Noctilio > Noctilio leporinus. The sequence continues at coordinate 55,702 of PVIW01001667.1, read as the reverse complement.
GGCCAGGACAGAGAGGTGAGGTAGGAAGGTGTCATTTGGGGATCATTTTTAAGTTCCTTGGTATTTGGTTAATACTAGGATAAGAAGGCAAGGGGGAAGTCAGTTTAAGGGAGAAAAAAGTTTTGTTTAGACTTAATAACTTTAAGAAACTTATTTGACAGCTATTACAACATTCATAGAAGTTCTGGAATTTTCTCACAAATTCCTCAACAAGCATTAAAAATAAAACCCAAAAACCTGAAACGGGCATTGCTTTTTCTATTTCTCGTACCCCACCATGAGTCAATAAAAATAACCTACTAAACATTTATCATGATACAGCTTTCTATTATTTTAAAACATTTCCACTTTGAAGGCTAAACATAGGTAGAAAACATATATATCCTTTTTATAATTAACTAATCAATAATTGAAAGCTTTACCATGATTAAAGTCCTGCTTTAACATACTTTCACAGAAAAATGATTGAACTTGAACTGTGTATGGTTTTCTTTCTGCACTCAATTAATTTTCCTCTGCCTGAAATAATTACATGTTTCAGAACCTTTTCTGCTATTGTAAAGCAGCTGTGAAAGAACAATAAGGTAGTTCAGATTTTTGTATCCTTGAGCCTGAAAGGTAGATGAGGGTTGGAGTAATCATTACAGAAGAGAGACTATCCTGGATGGAAAAATATAAGGAATTTAAAGAGAGAAACAAGATTTTTGGGGAGCACTAAGGAAGTATATTTTGTAAATATAAAAAATGTGTGTGTGTGTCCTTGTATGTGTTGATGTTAAGCTCTTCCATTATTTTTTAATGTTCTGAAATAGGTTATTTATTGTCTGTTATCACATAATTTGTTAGACTTCTCTGTGAAATTATCTTGGTGAAATGCTTGTAAGTAAGCTGAACAAGAAGGAAGAAGTTCTTTGATCTCTTTCTCTCTTTCACAGTGGAATTGTGTCTAATATTGGGTAAGGCATCCTGCTTTTCTTTTGTTAGCATTGACCTGGCATGACTTTCTTTTTTTATTTTAGCATAGCATTTTGCTTTGTAATCCAAATAGTCTCTTTTTGTTGTGCTACTATGTGAGTTTGGTCTAATCATATTTATTAATTTGACTGATTTTTTTCTGTTATGTCCTTTTCAACTTTTTCATTTTCATAGCTTTAAAAAGAAAGGATCCCTGGAAATACAATGATGGTAAGTGGGATGAGGGTTCTTCTGTGTTGGGTATATTCGTTTGTATGCTATTAAATGTACTCACCGTCTTTCCTCTTTGACTCGTTAAAGAAGAGATCAGTCTATTTACTCTTCTAACTTTGGTTCATTTTCTAACCATTTGTGATTATATCATTTACATTTTGACCAAATTTTAGGATCTTATCATTTGTTTCAGTGATTGGCATGTATTTCTTTACTGAGGCTTTACCAGCCATTTTCAATTGGCCAAATCTTGCTCATTGTTCATTTCCTCAAGAACAGTTGGAATCAATTCCCTTAAATTTTTGCATTTGGTGTTCTTCTCAAACATACAAGCTGAAAAAGTCTTCTATTTCAAGAAAGTCTTGGTAATTTTATCTTTAAATACTCATGTTGCCTCCTCTTATTTCAATTTATTTTTCTATAATTCCTAGTGTGGTATTTTGAGTTTCCTTTGTGTATCTTCTATATCTGTGAAGATGTAATAGCATATCCTTAGATTTTTATTATTTTTTCTTTTTCTTTATATGAAAAAAAAAATAAACTAAAAAGGAAATATGGCCATAGAAGCAAATAAATATTCCTTTAATACTGATTTATAGACTGTGGTCAGGCATCAGCATGTAATTTAGCCAGTGACCTGCTCCAGGTCTCATTTGAAGTTACATTGAGATACACAAAGTGGGCAGTCCCACGCTGTTGAAGGCAATATAGGTTTTATTTCTGTTGGAGTTTGAAATAGGTTTTTGGTCCAATGTATCAAGTGGCAGTATGATGGAAGAGAAACCTGAAGCCCCTCAAATAATGTCATCTACCCAAAACACAATGGTACTTACCGCATAGATTTTGAAAGGTAAATTTTTACAACTCCATCTATACACTATTTCATCTTATAAAGCTTTCTCAAAAATATGAAGATGCTTAAAGTTACTTGAAGAGACAATCTCTAAAAGAGTAGCAATAAGGTTTTATAAGAATATGGTAACTCCCCTTGGCAGGTATCTGGCCCTGGTGCTGAAAGAGTGAATCAGATGTAAGAATTTTAAGCCTCAATGTAACTAACTTATTACCTAAACCTACAGCATCAGTAGGCTTTACACCAGAGAAATAATCATGTTGGTCACTAGCAGGTCTGTGGCCACTGCAGGGGCAGGTGACTCAGCCCTGTGCTGGATTTCCCATTCTTTGGTGTCTTGGAGTGTCCATCTGATTTCCACCTATTACCAGGAAGAATCTAGCCAGCGACATTCTATAAATCCCAGGCACAGTGATGGGGAGTATCAGATCCAAGGCCTGCATGATAAGAAAGAAAAAGATTCCAAGGGAAGTGAGTAGCGGCTGTGAAGTATGCCAAAACATACCTCTGATTTGATTCTTCAGCTGCTCAGTGACTTACGTATCTGTTGTTCTACAGATACCACACAGTTTCCTGTTTTCAGTGTTTCCTCTTTCCATTTTCTATCAGAGATAGAAGAGAATGAAATATTTCTCCCTGAATAAACTGCAATCAATTTTGCCAGTAAGTACAGATCTTAAAATAAAACTATCTTGACCCTCTCATAAAAGAAAAGTATTTTCAATTGCTTGATGATAGCTTGGAAGAACACATCATTTTTCATACTTGTACCCCTATTAATTTGTCAAGTGTCTGGGCATTTCATTATCAGCAATATTTTACTCTCTCTCCATCTCTGCTCATTCAAGTGCCCGTGTTTAACATTGAAACAATAGACTTTATCCAATCAATGAAAGAACATTCCAATGTGTGGTGATTAAGAACACATACTCAGCTGTGAGACAACTTGTTCAAATGGGTAATTTACTTAATTTCCTCTAAGCTTTGAAAATAGGGTTCATTATTTATCTCAGAGGACACAATTTATTCATATATTTTAAAACATTTTTTGGGGTGCCTCCTGTGATAAGTGCTATGCTTCAAAAAGGCATTCAAGCTAAGGGCATAGAAAATAACAGGGTGCTGCCAAAAACATTAGACAGTGTTCAGAGAAGGCTGCTTAAGGAAGGTTTGATTTGAGCAGATAACTAAATGAACTAAGAAAGCAAGTCATGCAAATAATTGGGGAGAGAAATTTCCAGGCAGAGGAAGGAGGAATTACAAGGTGAAATGCTGGGAATATCATTGATTGTTTGAGAAGCTGGGTGAGTTGTAATCATTAATGAGATCATGGCATGAGTTTCACAGTGCCTGATTTTAGGACATCCTCCATAAATATTAGTAATTCTGCTTAGTATCTGAATCTCAGAAATAGAAATATTTTCTTTTTTTTATTATTTTATTTAACATAAGATGATCCAATTTTGCCAACCATTATGCAGATACTATAAACAACCTCTTCTTTAAACAAATAGATTCCCTGCTGTAAAAAGAAATAAGCTGGCTGGGTTGTTCTGTTTTGGGGAGAGAGCAAGGAATAATAATTCCTGACTTGCCCCACCCAGAAGTATTATAGAACAATGCTGTGCCTTTCTGAATGTGGGCTGTCCACAACTGATGGCCTCAAGAAGAAAGGCCAGAAGTGGGTGTGATGAACTACATTTCATGTATGTTTCCACAGCCAGAGCCTTTCTAGAGGGTTTCAGGCTAAAAAGCCATAGTCTAAATGCAGAGTATACTGTGGAGGAGTGCTTTTTATCATTGGATTATGTATGCATTACATGAGTAATATTTTTTGTGGAAAATCTGTTTACTTATAAATAAATACTTAATGTAGAAGTGTATAAAATTTATTTTAAATATTGATTGTAGAAAATTAAAGAAGAGATAGGGAAGAAGAAAAACATGGGGGCAGGAGGAAGAAGGAGAAGGAAGAAATCCTCTATTAAGTTACCTGCCAAATAGTACTTATTCAACTATTATTTATTCTTTTGTAAATTCAGGTTCTAAAAAATATGCATAGCTTTTTAAAAATGATCTTTAGGAACCTACTATGTTCACTTAACATCTGGTTTGTACAATCTTTTCATGACCATAAATACATTTGACTTTATCTTTTTATTGGCTGTGTAGTTATCTATCAAACAGTTGAGCCACAATTTACACAATCATTGGAACTTTATGACAATCATGTTGTTTTTCTTCACATAAGAGGCATTGTGTTTTCCATATCCTTGGAAAGGGAGAATACATAATGATAAGGATTCCACAAATTCAGTAACACCTTCAGTGAGTTTGCCAATTAGTGACCAGAACAGCATCTACTGGTATTTAAAACTTTAAATAGATAGATAGATGGATGATAAAAAAGATAGATAGATTATTAGGATTATTCAATTTACTGACATGCTTGATACACAAATCAGCTCTTAAACTCCTTGGGAAGATTCAGCCATTCATGTCCCACTTAGAGTGCAGATGCTCACAGATTAGGATACACAGATGATGCCAGGCAGTGGTCCTCAAAGTACAGTCCCAAGACCAATGGCATCAGCATCACCTAGTAACTTGTTAAAAATACTAATTACTTGGCCCCACCCCAGATCTATTGAATCAGATGTTCTAAGGATATGACCTAACAATCTGTTTCAGAGAGACCTCCTGCAGATCCTGACTCACACTCAAATGAGAGAACCACTGATGGAAGAACATGACAGCTTCATCCTGTCACTACCACTCATTAGACCTGTGACTTCCCACCGGTTACCTCTTCTCAGCTTCAGTTTTATCATTCATAATGCATTGAAAACAGGAGAAGCAAACAAAGATTATATTTATAATCATAGAATTGTCACAAAGATTAAGTTACGTAGAGGTGACTGGGAGTGCTTGGTACTTAATGTACACTTTGATGCAAGGATCATTTAAGAACCTAATTTGTGAAAGGTATTGCAAGACAAAGTGAAGATGGTAAATGTTTTCTTGGCTCTTATCTAATGAGGGAAGAAGAGCAGTTTGTTTGTTTTTTAAATCAACTAAAATGTCATATTTACTTTGATAACTTGCAGTTGAGTCCCAAGGAAGGGTGGGGTTAATTCTATTTGTGAAGGATGGAGTCAAAAAAAGGCTTCTTGGAGGAAAAGACCTAGCCACAGAGGAAGCCCAGAATAAGAGAAGCCTAGGGAGTGTGAAAGGGTGAGGCTTGCAGAGGAGGTAGGAAGAGGTCACTATGTACTCCTGAATGACACATGAATGACACATGAATGAGAAAACAGAATTTCCTGTTATATTACACATTTGCTATGAAAGGAAAAGAGAAGTCACAGAGGAAGCCACAGTTAAAAGAAATATAATTTGAGAATGAGGAAAAGATCAGACAAAAAACAAGTCAGATCCTCAAGGTCTAGATAGGTCTTTATATTTCTGGTTCTAAGCGTGCCAATTACCCTCTTACCTTTCACCATTTTTTTTTTTTTTTAATCCTTGTAAAAACTACATTTTAAAGGGAGCATCGATGGAGAGAAATCACAGGAGGGCTACCTCACAATTTGAGGCCTAAGTGGACAGGCAAAGGAGCCTAGGAATTTTTTTGTTTTACTTTGTTTTGTTTTGTTTCTCTCCTCCAGCAGATTGTCTGAATGATTGACAAGCTATCAGCTTTTAGAGAGAGCACGATGCTGTGGGAGGGGAGAAAAGGTGGAAGGAGGAAGAGAGAAGAGACAGGAGGGAATTGGACATGTTCCTTGGGGACTCATCATACTCAGTCAGGCCAGGCAGCCTGCTGCAGGATTTTAGATACACTGAAGGAAATCATTTGCTGGCTTTGGATTTCTCATATCCATTGTGGCACATTATTTATGACTGATTCTTTGTACATAGTTATTTTTAATGACTTTGTTCCCAAACTAAGCCCTTGATACCATTGTGCCAGCACAGCCCCTGTGAAAATTGACCACTTTGTTCTCTTCAGAAAGGACTATAGATGTACAAATACCAAAAATAAAACCCAGAGAGTCCATAAAGTAGATGTTCTCAGTTCTCTGCTACCTTATTCTACATTTAAAATGTTTTCCCAGCCTCAGTCATAATCATGGTTTACTGCATTGCCTGAAGAGAGAGGCCTTAGAACATATATCTCATAAACTCAGGGAAGGGTGGTAGCTTCAGCACTTCTGCTCTCAGCTCTCCAGTTAGGACAAAAGAAATGATTATGCTTTATGTAGATGTTATGGATGTGCATTCCATCTCTAGTTCAGGGTTTAAATTTTTCCACTTTAAAAGACACTCACCAATTTCCCTTGCTTTTCCCAAGCATGAAGTAAATATCAGAGAATAAAGGAAAGTTGGTTGAGACACCATAATGCTAAGTTTCAGTATAATTAAATTGCATACACAGAGTCACACTCAGGGAGAGCTGGGACATCAGCTTCTAATTTGCCACCAAACAAACATTGTCTCCAGTTATTTTCCAGAGTCTATGGTGGTAAGTGCAGTAATTGAAGAGGGGGATAAACAAAGTTAGCATAAAATTATAGTCTGACACAACCTTAAATTCTGCATTTTAAGATCTGGGTGAGCTCATCTGTCATGAGGCCTAAAATAAACAAGTGTCCAAAATGGAAACAATAGTGTAGTTAAAATCATCCACAAAAATGAGTCAGGCACTCAAAGTGCCTTCTGCCTGGGGCATAGGGCAAAGCAAAACTCTGAAGGGTGCATCTGATGGTTGTCCTTTTAAGATACTAAGATGATTAAGTAACTATCACGAAAACAGACACACACAAAAGCTCACACTTTTCTTCTGTTTATAAAAGGCTTGAGAATAATTATGTTGATAAAATATAAAACTTATCATGTTGTTCATGCTCTGAGTTATAAGGTGAATCCCAGAGGGTTCAGGTTTTTAAAAATGCCAAATAGTTGGGAAATGGAGGGAGAAAGTGAAATGAGGGATTATCTCTGCTTGAACTGCAGCAGGTCAAGGGACAAGGCCAAGAAACCAATATCAAGGAGTTTAACGGGTTGCATTCCTCCTCCTCTTGGTAAATAAAAACTCATTTTTCCAATTGCTCAGACCAAAATGTCAGCATCATCTTGACTCCTCTCTTTCTCTTCTATCGTGTATCTGATTAAGCTGGGAATCCCAGCAGTACCAAAATCACCTTGCTGCAAGTGACTTGCCTTTTTTGTTGTCAGCATAGATTTTCAACTGGTCTTCTTATTCCCAGTCTTGTCCTTATGTAGTCTAACTTTCAGACCAGCATCTAAGTGATACTGTTAACATTTAAGCTAGACCATATCAATGATTACCCATTTCTCTCACAGCAAAATCCAAATTGTTCACAGTATCCTAAAAGGCCCTCCTTAATCAAGTCTACCTCTGTGAGGTCTGCTCTGACCATCGTACTCTCTCCCTCTTCATTCCAATACATGATCCTTCTTGTTGTAACTCCTGCCTGCTCCTCATGCTCCTGCCTCAGGACATTTGCATTTGCTATTCCTTCTGCCTGATATGCTCTTCCCTTTGATAGTCTTCCTCACTTATTATGGCTCTTTGGTCAACACTGCTACTTACTTTAATCAATAAAAACTTTTACGACCATCTTATTTTTTAAAAGATTCTATTTATTTTTATTTCTAGAGAGAGAAGAAGGGAGGGAGGTAGAGAGGGAGAGAAACATCAATGTATGGTTGCCTTTCACCGGCCTCCAGCTAGGGACCTGGCTGGAGACCTGGCTTGCAACCTGGTCATGTGCCCTGGCTGGGAATCCAACCAGCAAACTTTGGGTTCGCAGGCCAGCACCTTTCCAGTGAGCCACCAGCCAGGGCTGACCATCTTATTTTAAACTGCATTTTCTCCTCTAGTCACAGGACTTCCTAGTCCCTGTCATTCTTTTTTTTTTTTTTTTTTTTTTACTATAGCAGTAATTGTTAGCTACATATTACAAATTTTATTTACTTGTGTATTATGGTTTTTTTTCACTAAGGATGCTTATTTATTTACTTTTTTTCATGGTTGTTTCCACAGTGACTATAATAATGGCACAAGGTAAGTACTCAGTAAATATTCATGAAAATGATAAAAACAATCCTTCAAATAATGCCAATTTTACTACTTATAAGACCATCCTGCTTTAGTTCACTATGGATATTTGCAAAAATAGATCTGAGAAGTTTTAAGACTCATTACTAAAGAGAAGAAAGAAGAATTTCTAAGGAAACTGTAGCCATACAGACAAGTATGATCCCCCTTCTGCATTGGCCTTATGGTTCTACAGAATAGTCAGACAACTTGTTACATCTGGTTCCCTGGCCCAACAGATGTCATGCTATAATATTTGTGAGCAAATGCTTAGAAAGGATAAAAACAATTTTAAAAGCTAGTTGACTAAAAAGTAACCCACAGCATTTTCCCAAATTCATTAAATATTCAAGAACACTGTCATATTTCCAAATCACAGTGATAATGCCACTTTAATGGAAAAACACATCTGGCATTAAACAATATTAGTAATGATACTATGAATTTTATCCATACTTTCAATTTTGGTCTAAAATAATAGGTTTACTTGCCTCCAGATTAACTTATTTTAATATCATTTTGACATTATTTAGGCCCTGGATTAAGGAAATCATTTTATTTTCTCAAATATAGATTAGGATTAGGATTCTTATCAGATGACCAAAGAAATGACTTAGTTGAGAGGGATCAAATAATTTTTTTTTTTTGTCATTTCAAACTGACGACCCACACTGTGCCAAAGATCTTCAATGGCAATTATATTATCTTAAACTGATTCTAGTGGATCTACAGCAATATACAATGATGTTCACCATCCATTTTCAAGTGTCATGGACTTATTTCTGTCCTCAAGCTTGATATTCTGGAAGGTACGGGAAATAAGGAGTTATAAGTAAACAAAAAAACTTCTAAGTAATAAATAGCTTCAAGGGACAATAACATGAATAAATCTACTCAAGAATGTAAGAGGCTGAAATGAGTCACTTCATATTTAAAGATATTTCAACAAATTCTGGTGTAGAGAGAATTTATTTTCTTTTGAACATCAATCAGGTCTTATGGCTCACTGGAAAGGTTGAATTACAATAACTACCAAGCACCTCATACCAGTGCTCAAAGAAGGCACACAAATTATTAACCTTGTTATTTTCAGAGAGAAAATATCTTACCTCACTAAGACATATAGGTAGCGGAAGAAAATACCTTAACCTAGTGTAGGTCACGGCTGATCTGAGAGATATAAACTCTTTTCTTAAATGTTGTTGCATACATTGGGTGCATAAGTATTTGTACATGACTACTATTCAGCCATAATGTTCAAGTGAGTCATGACCTTAAAACTATACACCTAATATATGTAACGGTGCTTAAGAAAAGAGTTTGTTTATATCTCTCAGGTCAGCTATGACCTCTGCAAGTTAAGGAAAACAAACCATTCAGGCAGAAATACCTTATAAACCCAAACTGGACATGGTGATACCACTTGAAGACATATTTGTGGTGGAAGCAGTGCTCAAACTACAAGGAACAACATTTCATGGATGAGCTAAATTGGCATTCAAGGGCAAGTTTCCTTTCCTGGCTTTGAGTTCAAGATAGCAGAGTAGAAAGATCCTAAGATCACCTCCTCTTATTGACACCAGAACTACGAATACATATAGAAGAGCTATCTCTGAGAATGACTTCAAGATTAGCAGAACAAATTTTCTGTAACTATGAATATTTTTAAAAATCCGCATTGAAATGGGTAATGGGGGTAGAGACTAAGTCTAGTCAGTACCTACCCTACTCTCCACTACCCATGCTATGATTCACATGTGGAAGGGATATCACAACCACAGAGGTTGTCTTTGAAGAGTGAGGGGTCCATGCCAAGGCTTGCACCAGAAAGAGGATCCTCCATTACATCTGGCTTTGAAAACCATCAGGGCTTACATCTGGGAGAACCAAAGGCTGTAGGTATCCCAGGTTGTACTCTTCCTTAGTTGCAGTGGAGAGGCAGCAATTTAGAAAGCACCTAGGTCATTCATGAAGGTGATACATTGGCTAATTTTAGGATATGTGTTGGAGGGACAGGGATTTGTTAGAACTTTCTTTTAAGCCAGAGACGTTGACAGTAACCATTTTTTCCCTTTATTTAACCTAGAGGTTCCTGGCAGGAACCATATCTGACACTCTTTGTTAGCCTTACTAACACTGTTCATCCCACCACGGTATTTCTCTGAGGACCCACCTAGGCTTGCACCCCTCCAAATCTGCTCTTCCCTGCATACCAGTGGAGCCTGCAACAGTTGTGGCCAGGCCTCAGAGCCGGTGGGCCAGGGACCAGCTTCACCTGCCAGTGAATCCATAGAAGTTGTGATCCAGGCACAACAGGAGACCACACTAGTCTACCCAGCAAACACTTCTGGAGCACCTGGCTCTGGTGACAAGAAAGATTTTACCACTGGACCCACACAGACACCTTCTAAATAAGACCACTTTTTCAAAACCAGAGGATTTAACTGACTTACCTAATACATAAAAACAAACAGGCAAAATGAGGAAAGAAACAACATGTTCCAACAAACAAAAACAAGACAAAACCCCAGAAAAAGAACTAAATGAAACTGAGATAAACTGTCTGCTAGTTAAAGAGTCCTAAGAAATAGTCATAAAGATGCACATCAAACTCTGTAGACAAGTGGATATATTCAGTGAGAACATCAACAAAGAGATATATATATTTTTTTTTTAAAAAAGAACCTATCAGAATGAAGAATATAACAACTGATATGAAAAAGTACACTGGAAGGAATCAACAACAGATCAGATGATGCAGAAAAATGAATCAGCAATCAGGAAGACAAGATAGTGGAAATTACCCAACTGGAAGATTAAAAATAGAAAAGAATTTAAAAGAATGAGGATAGCACAAGGATCCTTTGGACATCAAGTGTACTAATATATTTGAATCATAGAGGTTCCAGAAAAAGAAGAGAGAGAGAAAGGAATGGAAAACTTATATAAATAAATAATTGGCTGAAAACTTTCCTAACCTAGCAAAGGAAACAGACATCCAAGCCTAGGAAGCACAAAGAGTCCCAAACAAGATTAACCCAAGATTAACACACCAAGGTACATTATAACAAAATGGGTAAAAGTTAAAGATAAAGAAAGAATCTTAAAAGCAGTGAGGGGAAAATAACTAGTTATATACAGGGGAATTGTCATAAGACTATCAGCTGATTTTACAACAGAAATCTTGCAGGCCAGAAGGGAGTGACACAATGTATTCAACATGATGAAATACAACCAAGAATACTGTACCCAGCTGTGTTATAATTCATAATTGAAGGAGAGATTAAGATTTTCCCAGACAAGGAAAAGTTAAAGGAGTTCATCACCTCTAAACCAAAATTACAAGAAATATTAAGGGAATTCTTTTACATGGAAAAAAAGGCCGAAACTAGAAATAAGAAAATATATAAAAGAAAAAAATTCTCACTAGTAAAGGCAAATACAAAGATGTAGACCGACCACTTATGTGGTATGGAAACAATCATGAAAATGGCAATAAGTACATACTTATCAATAATTACCTTAATTGTAAACTGATAAGATGCTTCATTGAAAAAACATAGGATGACTGAATGGATAAAAACAAGACCCTTACGTATGTTGCCTACATGAAACTCCAAATTGAAAGACATTCAGAAACTGAAAGTAGAAGATGGAAATGATATTGCATGGAAATGAAAACAAAAGATAAGCTGGAGTAGCAATACTTATATCAAACAAAATAGACTTTCAAGCAAAGAAAGACCCTGCAATTCCATTGCTGGGCACTTGTCTGAAAAAAACAGAACACTAATTCAAAAAGATATGTGTACCCTATGTTTACTGCAGAATTATTTACAATAACCAAGATATGGAAGCAACCCAGATCTTTGTTAATAGATGAATGGATAAAAATAAATGAAAAGAATAAAATATTTCCATTTGGGACAATATGGATAGACCTGAACTAACTGGGAGAAAGACAAATACAGTAACATTTTAATTATGTGTGGAATCTAAAACACTAATGAAATTAATAAACAGACTCACAGATACAGTTATCAGAGTATTGGGTGGTAGTTATATGGGCAAAATGGTGAAGGAAATTAAGAGATAAAAACTTTGGTTATAAATAAATCATAGGAATTTAAAGTACAGTGTAGGGAATACAGTCAATATCACAATAACTTTGTACAGTAACAGATGGTGGGCTTTTTGTGGTGATCACTTTCTAAGCTATATAAATATGAAATCTCACAATGCTATACACATAAAATGAACATAATATTGTATTGTATGTCAAATATCCCTTAATTAAAAAGAGCTTTACATTCCAGAAAGAAAGAAAGAAACAAACAAAAAACACTGAATCCGGATGTTATCAGCACTCCAGAGTTGGAAGTATCCACATGACCTTGCATTGCTCACTCTCCTTGAGAAATATGATGCCACAAAATGATCACCTCAGTCTTGGTCTTTTACGTTAAAAATGGCTAAAACACCCAATGTCAAATACTTTTTAAGTCAAATACTTATACTCCTGACCATCTTTACTGCCAACAACAAAGCATACACAGCACTAAGAGTGCTAATTTATTTATATTTTTCTCTTAATAAGAATTTTTTTTTTTTTTGGTTTTGGCTGTATAACATGAAACATTGGTCCATCACATTTTCCTCAGATGCTCACATTGCGAAGTGCACATAATATTCTATATTTTAAAATAAACTTATGGCTGCTTTTTATTTTATCCCCTCTGAGCTTCATCAGCTTGTTTGGGTGTCATGCTGTGAAGTTCAGAGATCAGCTTTAAAAAAAAGTCTTGGTTAAGAACATCAGAAGAGCTTTGCAAGGCTGCATAACTATGCACAAACAAACTCACTCTACCTATATCAAAAGGATTAGGAACTCCTGAACAGCACTTCAAGGTCAGCGGTCGCTTTTATCCCTGTCCAGCACTTTGCATAGCTGGCAGCCCTCCATGCTCTGGAGAGAGCGGAGACAGAAGAGTGCACAAGACTTCAGTTGCAGCCAGAATTTCCATAATCACATCAACAGATGGAATAATAATCACCACAGAAATGACTGCACAATCTTTCTGATCCGAGGAAACTTCCTCCTGCTGAATTTAAAAATCTTTTCTGCTGGCAATTTAGAAATAAGGTATTCTATTTTCTGGAAATGTTACCAAGTTAAGATGATTCTAAAATTACTGAGCAGGGCACCGTCTGCATTTAAATACCACGCTGTGAAGAGAGCCATTGAATGCCTGTAGAGAGATTGAGCAAAGGGCTTTTGTGACTGCTCCATGGAACACTGTCATTTTCTTGGTGACCAGAAGCAGTGACTGTGAGGCCTTGCACTCACAACACTGTCTCCTGACCACACAAGCTCTATCTCCACAGCTGTGGCTCCAGTTATGACTGTGCCTGACAGTGTTCTCCCCCAGCCTCTGTGTAGTGGGGTCCCTGTGTTCTTCATTATTCTATGGGGAAATGCCAGTTATACGGATTGTTTTGCAGAGATATCAGATCAAGCTGCTAGAATTAAACTTTCTAGAATCTGATATGTTAGAGTATCTAACATTGATTTCTAGGCAACTACTTTGAGTCTGCCCAAGAATACTCAAATGAAAAGTATGACAAATTTGTTACTTATAAAGAAACGTTAAACAGCACCTCTATTGTGTATATTTTTAAACTGTTTGAAGTTTAAGGCTCTATTGTATGAAAACACCTGGAAACAGGCATTGATTTCTCAAATAATTTTTCTAATTATTCATTTTTTTACCAATATAATGATGACCAGGCCACCTACATGAACAATTTGAATGACCGTGAAAGGATGATATAAACACAAATCTCGCTTTTACTCTTAATAATTCATAAAAGGTATCACAGTAATTACTATATATATTTGTGGGTTATAATCTACTAGAGAGATAATGAAAACAGGAGAGAAATAATCTATTACTTAAACAGAAAAATGTATTAAGAGCTATATATCTAGCACTATTCCAGACATCAAAGAGAATATAAGAGTCTTTTCTTCTCTTTGTACATCCTATCCTTTAGAGTTTGAATTTTTTTTCGTAGCTTCATTTTTATGCTATAATTCAGAGAATTACATTCTTTGAAATCTACAGTTTTCAATAGCAACCTCTCTTCCAAGATTCAAACCAACATTATTTCAGGGGAAGGGGGCTTAAAGTTGCCAGATAAAATACATGACCCCCAATTAAATTTGTTCCAAACTTATGGGAAAACATATACTAAAAAAGTGTTATTGTTTATCTGACATTCAAATTGAGCTAGGCTTCCTGTATTTTAATTCTGTCATCCCTAGGGTGGAGGTTGGTAGTCTTTGTTTGTTTGTGTTTTCAGCTCTGCTGTTTCCCTTCTCCTAATTCTGAGCGGTAATCAAGACCTAAGCATTTCCTAGTCTTAAGGATCTTTGCAGGATATGAAACTAAGCTAAAACCCTGTGAAAAAAATTATGTGTGTTGTTTAAAGAGAAGAGGAGAGAGAGGACAGATGATGGGAGAGTAACTTGAGGGATTTCCCTTAGATGGTACGTTAGAGATGGGCAGATTTTGCATTTATCAAGATGTGGCAGTGTATTGCTTTGGAGGCTCTGGAATAGAAGAATGGTGAGACTTTCAAGAGAATGACTTGGAACAATGGTGTATCTAGAAAGGTAGTACTCATGATGCCAAGGTTCCCAGCCAGACTATCAGTTCATATATCTGAGTAGTGGGTGTAGCACTGGACATGAAATTTCTGTATGCATTGCAGTAATGGGCACCTCAGTGAATACCAGTATTGATGCTGACTGCAAGGTTTTCCTTGATGCTTTGTCATTGAATAATATCACAGAATCTTTGCAGCAGAGGGAACCCAGTTACAGACTATGATCAATTTCCCTCAAATGCATGGAAGTACAGGGACTTAGAGTCTAATAAAAAGTGTTCTGTTTTGGTTTTTGAAGATTTTACTTATTATTTTTAGAGAGGGAAAGGGAGAGAGGGAGAGAAAAATCAATGTATGGTTGCCTTTCACCTACCTCCAGCTATGGACCTGGCTGAAGAGCTGGCTGAAGACCTGGCTTGCAACCTGGTTATGTGCCCTGGCTGGGAATCAAACCAGCAACCTTTGAATTCATAGGCCAGTGCCTTATCCACGGTGCCACCAGCCAGGACCTAAAAGGTGTTTTAAGGCATGTTCTATCCCTCTTCACTCTTCCTGGAAATAGATTGAAGTATAAGTGGCAGCAAAATATCTTACCTCTTCTCATCCTTCTTCAAAAGGTGAGCAAACAGAAGCAGCTAGATGACAAACAAGAAAGTTCAGTTACAAAAATGAACACATAGTTAAGACCAAACATTTGGTTAATGCCAAAGAAGAAGAGAAGTCATAAACTATACAAAAAGAATAGTTTATACTTGACATATATTTGCTTATCAATCAAAACAGGACTATAGAATATGCTGAATTAATATCCTCAGAGACACCAGCACATACTGCATCCATAAAAAATTAACAGATAATAGACATTGATAGTGTGATTTTTTGAAATAAAAATCTAAACAAAAGAACTGAAAAAACAAATAAATATCAGTTGAAGAACTGGCAGAGTCAATCAAGGAATTATCTCAGAATTCAGCACAAAAAGATAAAGGAGATAGGAAATATATGAAAGAACAAGACTTTAACTTCCCTCTCGAGACCAAAGACCACAGTACGGTTTTGGAAATGCTGAACTCAATGCATTATAATATCACCAGCATGATGCCCCAAACTGTGCCTATTGCCACTATGCTAATCCTGCTGCTCACTGGCTTCCTTCTTTCGGTTTGAAATTATGATCCTCAATCCTCAATCCCAAATCCTGGTATTGTATTGGAATTGGGCCCCTCATGTCCCACTGTGGGTTTCTACAGATGGGTATTAGCAGTGCCTGCAACTATTGCAACAGATGTATAGAGAATTCATGGGAGTCTGGATATGTGGAGAGGAAACACCC
Organism: Noctilio leporinus; assembly: GCA_004026585.1. Taxonomy (NCBI): domain Eukaryota; kingdom Metazoa; phylum Chordata; class Mammalia; order Chiroptera; family Noctilionidae; genus Noctilio; species Noctilio leporinus. The sequence goes on along the minus strand of PVIW01001667.1, from coordinate 39,538 downwards.
ATCAGCAAGTACTCAAGTATGTTCCACATAATATGAAGCATAATCACTACATTTCTTCATTTGGCAGCAAACGTGGGTTGCAGTGCATCATCATGCATGATAATGACATCATGTTTAACAATAACCTAGACCTCTGGTAAGTTGTTCGATCTTTATAAAAGCTTTGTCTGGCTGTAATAGAGGTGGATTCAGAAAATACAGGTTAACTTAGTAATTACTCAAGTAAAATATAATTAGACCATATTATCTGCTGTAGGAATAGGAAATCACACATTACATTTCAAATTCAAATTTTAAAAAAAAGTTTACATTGTTGTTTAGCCCCATTAGTATAGATAATTAAGAGAAAATTTTAAATGATGATATCTAGTAATGTACAGAAGCTCCAATGAGTTGGAGAAAGAGAAGTGCTCGAATACATCTCTAATTCCATAGTCTAGTGGGTTCGAACTTTTTTTTAAAGGTTAAGACATTGTATTTTAATTATTAATTAGTTCATTAAAAATATTTTATTCATACTTTTAGAGAGAAGGGCAGGGAAGGAGGAAGAAAGGGAGAAAAGCATCAATGTATCGTTGCCTTTCACATGCCTTATACGTGGTGACAATTTCTGCCGAGTCTATCATAAAGCACCCGGAAAGGTTGGAGGACCTCAAACATCAGTTGGACAATGTTGATGTGCTAACCCTCATGAAAACACATCATGCTGGTCACCTCTAAACTGTTCTTCTTGGGGATCCCCTTAAATGAAAAATGTCACTGTATTTGAAATCCAGGATTTGTTTTGATGTGTGGCAAGCTCTCTGCAAACCTGACATCTTCTTTAAGATTTCTTGGCTATACAAAGAGTATGAAAATCCTGTCAAGAATTTGAAAGATGCCATGGGAATTATAAGAAAAGAAAAAAAGATGGAGTTTTCAAAGCAGACAAACTAGAAGGCTGTATGGATTCTGCCACTGAGTTGATTTTGCTGAGAAACATAGTGACCTGACATGAGAAAACATGAACTAGTGTATCTTGGAAATGCTGGTCACAGCACCAGACACTGTCTGTCCCTGAGTTCTTTATGTTATTTCTCGTGCAAAGCACCCTAACCTTGAAGAGGCAATAATGAAGGAAACCCAGACTGTTGTTCATGAGAGACATAAGGATGTTTGATATTCAAAAATTAAAAGTGCTGGAATATTTTATTATGAGATGATGTGGTATCAACCTGTCATGCACTTGATCATGCACAAAGCCTTACAAGATGATATCACTGATGGTTGCTCAGGGAAAGGGGGACTAGCATTATCCTGAATATTGGAAGAATGCATTGACTTGAGATTCGCCCCCAAGCCTAATGAATTTACTCTTGAAAACTTTGCAAAGAATATTCCTTACAGGTATTTCCAGTCATTTGGTTTTGGGCCCATGGTGATGTTGAAAGGCATTCTGATTACACTTCTGAGATGATTCCACATCAGACATTACAAGGTCAAAGAGGGTGTATTGGTAAGATGCAGAAAAAAAGTACTTTTCCATTATAAGACTAGCAAGTTTCTGAATATAATTTTTATCTCAAGAAGTTTTGAGAAGGGCCTCAAATACTGAAGAAGATGGGTCAACACTTTCTCCGGAGCACTTTTCACTAGTAGTTTACAAGAAAATCATTCAACTTTGCCAGGTGGTGTCATCCTCATAGTGAACATTCAGTGGTCTGTAGTATTTTAATAGGCATAGGCCCACCTACCTCCTGTGAGTTGTCAGCAAACCGGGAGACATCAAACATCTGATTTTGTCCAAACCAGAAAACTAGAACATAAGAAAACACAAAGGCCAAGAATTTGCAAGGAAACCAGTCAGTGAAAAAACTGCAAGCTTGAAGGCCCAATTCCACAAAAGGTGTTGGAAAAGATGGGCCAAAACTTAGATCCAGCTGCCCATGGGATATCCAGGGCCCTGTACCAAGGGCAGTTGAATGTCTGGGGCAGAAGAACCCAGCTAGATTACAAAGGCCAGGTAAATTTCCAGGTGCCTAGGGCCAAACACCTGCTAGAGTGAATATAAGTGTTTGATTTGGTTTTCAGTGTGACTGGAGACTGTAGCCCTCACTATCTTTGGAGAAATACAAATTCAGCATTTGACTTTTCCCACAAATTACATTCAATTAACTCTTGTTTGTCCACATGTGGCTGTCCATATCAAAAGTCAAATTGGAGACTATCTTCTCTAGTCTCTGAATTTATGCTCAGCCATTTACCTCTGCTGTAATAGATGCAGATTCAGAAAATACAGGTTAACTTAGTAATTACTCAAGTAAAATATAATTAGACCATATATCTGCTGTAGGAATAGGAAGTCACACATTACATTTCAAACTCAAAATTTTTAAAAATGTTTACATTGTTGTTTAGTCCCATTCGTATAGGTAATTAAGAGAAAACTTTAAATGATGACATCTGGTAATGTACAGAAGCTCCAATGATTTGGAGAAAGAGAAGTGCTCAAATATATCTCTAATTCCATAGTCCAGTGGGTTGAAACTTTTTTTTAAAGGTTAAGACATTTTATTTAATTATTAATTAGTTAATTAAAAATATTTTATTCATTACTTTTAGAGAGAAGGGCAGGGAAGGAGGAAGAAAGGGAGAAAAGCATCAATGTATGGTTGCCTTTTACCTGCCTCCAGCTATTGACCTGGCTGGAAACCTGGCTTGCAACCTGGTTACCTGCCCTCTCTGGGAATCAAACCAGCAGCCTTTGGGTTAGCAGGCCAGTGCCTATCCACTGAGCCACCAGCCAGGGCTCAAACTGCTACTTCCACTACAGTATCTTTTGCCCTCAATATTATCCCCCTCTATTTCCATGACCCTAAAGCCAAGGGCAACAGATTAGTAGAGAAAGTGACCAGTGTAGAACCTTTTCCTTTACTAACAGTCCCTGCAATTATTATTTATCTTATCTCAGATTTAATAATCACCATAGATATTTAACAAGTATGTAGTTTATTGAATCACTATCTGTAGCCATGGGTAAAATGCACACCTTGGAATTAGCTGGGTAGAGAAAATCATTAGTTAATTTTTTAAAATATCACTCCGGTTAAAAAATGTGCAAAGAGCCTGAACAGACACTTCAAGAGGACATTCAGAGGACCTGTAGACATATGAAGAGATGCTCAACATCACTAGCCATCAGAGAAATGAAAATTAAAATCACAATGAGATACCACCTCATACTGGTCAGAATGTCCATCATTAACAAATCAACAAACAACAATGCTGGTGAGGATGTGGAGAAAAGGGAACCCTAGTGTACTGTTGGTAGGAATGCAGACTGGTGCAGCCACAGTGGAAAACAGTATGGAATTTCCTCAAAATATTAAAAATGGAACTGTCTTTTGATATAGCAATTCCACTGCTGGGATCATACCCTAAGAATCCTGAAACACCAATTTAAAAGAACCTATATACCTCAGTGTTCATAGCAATGTTATTTATAATAGCCAAGTGCTGAAAACCACCTTATATGCCCATCAGTAGATAAGTGGATCAAGAAACTAATACATTTACACAATGGAATACTATACGGCAGAAAGAAAGAAGGAAGTCTTACCTTTTGTGGCAGCATGGATGGAAATGGAGAGTATTATGCTAAATAAAAAGCCAGGCAGTGACAGACAAATACCATATGATCTCACCTTAAGAGGAAATTAATGAACAAAATGAACAAATGAGCAAAACAGAACCAGAGGCATGGAAATAGAAACAAACTAGCAGAGACCGGAGGGGTCAGGGAGGGGGATAGCAAGGGAAAGAAAAGGAAGGGTCTAATCAAAGAACAAGTATGAAAGACCCACGGATATGGACAACAGGGTGGGGATTGACTGTAGGAGCAGAAGTGGGGTGGGACAAAGGAGGGCAATGGGGGAAAAATTGAGACAACTGTAATTGAACAATAAAATAATATATATTAAAAATATCACGCCTGTAATAGTATGGTTGTTTCAACTGAATGTCATTTAAAAACTGAAATATTAAGCTCATTTACAAAATGTAAACATAAATTAATAAAATAATAAAATGAGATATTTATTTCACACTGCATTTATGGAATTAAATTCAGAAACTTTTGTGGTAGTCACTGATGGTCACTCACCTAAAATCACTTATTTCCCCAAATTTAGCCTTATTGGCAGATTGCCTTCTGCTATAGGAGCTGAAATCAGTTCTGTAGCCTCCTAATGATCTATAGGCATATCACCCAACCCAGGCCCCTGAGACCGGAGAGTGTTTCTTCTCTGACTGAAACAAACCAAAAATTCATACAAAAAGAAACTGTCATTCTGTCTCTGGACTTGGCTATAAAGATATATCATCCATATTTGTGACAACCATCTTTTGATTATGAGGGGACAAACCTGAGTACAAATGATCTGAGGGATAATCCTTAAGGGAATAAGAAATGGAAAGACAGAAGGAACTTGAAGGTATAATGAATCATTGGATCATTTACTAGTCGACTTCTTAACTTCTCTGCTTCAGAACTTTTGTTTTATGAAGCAACACATTTTTATTTAGTTGGCATTTTCCATTATTTGCATTTAAAAGAACCAAATGATACTAATACATCACTACTATCACAGGTTGGATTTTCTGGAAGCAGATGCTGAAATGCAGCTTAGGTGCAAGATGTTTATTAGGAATCAACAACTGTAAAGAGGAAGGGATAGGAAGCAGAAATGGACAGAGAAAAAGTTGAACTGGAAGGAACTTATGAAGTAAGTGCTGCTCATGAGAGCATCTTGCAGTAGTTCACAATAGCCAGACATTTATATTCCTGACTGACTCAGTCACTGAATGCAAGCTACTCAGGGAGGGATGTGACCTCAGGCAAAGCTGTTCTCGGAAGCTGAGGCACATATGATGGGCAAGACAGTAGGCTATTGATTTCTGACCATGTGCCCTGTTGCTAACCAGCAAGTCCTCCCTTAAAGGTTGATCTGTGTAGCTATGTATTCACATCAGCTATATGCATATGTGCACACATAAATACATGCATATATACATGTATTCTACCTGCCAAATCTATCTCCATTCTAATACCTCAAATTTAATGTAATCAAAATTAAAAGGTGGCCCAATTGTTATATCAACAATGTAAAAATTGGTTAATACCTCAAGTCATCTTTCATATCTTTATTTTTTTTAGACATTACTGATCATTTTATTTTTAAGTATATTTTATTAATTATGCTGTTACAGTTGTCCCAATTTTTTCCCTTTTCCTTCTATGTCTGTACCCACTTCCCCTCAGCAATCCCCCTCTTAGTTCACATCCATGAGCCATGCATATAAGTTCTTTGCCTTCTCCATTTCCTTTATTATTCTAGCACCCCTTATTTATGTTGTACCTACCAGTTATGCTTAATCCCTGCACCTTTTCCCCCATTCTCCCCCTTTCACCTCCTTGCTGATAACCCTCTACCCTCCGTATGATCTCCATTTCTATGTTTCTGTTTGTGTTCTATTTGGTTGCTCAGTTTGTTTTTGTTTTTGTTTTTTACACTCATTTGTTGATAGTTGTGAGTTTGTTGTCATTTTACTGTTCATAGTTTTGATGTTCTTCTTTTTCATAAATAAGTCCCTTTAACATTTCATATAATAAGGGCTTGGTGATGATGAACTCAATTAGCTTTACTTGTCTGGGAAGCACTTTATCTGCCCTTCCATTCTCAACGACAGCTTTGCTGGATAGAGTAATCTTGGTTGTCAATTCCTGCTTTCTCATCACTTTACATACTTCTTGTCAGCTCCTTCTTGCCTACAAAGTTTCTTTTGAGAAATCAGCTCATAGTCTTATGGTAATTCCTTTGTAGGTAACTCTGTTCTTTTCTTTTGCTGCTTTTAAGATTCCCTCTTTATCTTTAATCTTTGATATTTTAATCATGATGTGTCTATGTGTGGTCCTCTCTGGGTCCAATTTGTTTGGGATTCTCTGTACTTACTGGACTTGTATGTCTATTTCCTTCACCGAGTTAGTAAAGTTCTCTTTCATTATTTTTTTTTTCTTTCAAGTAATTTTTCAATTTCTTGCTCTTCCTCTTCTCCTTCTGGCACCCCTATGATTTGGATGTTGGTATATTTAAAGTTGTCCCAGAGGTGTCTAAGCTTTTCCTCATTATTTTCAATTCTTGATTCTTAATTCAGTACTATTTATTCCTTATGTTCCATATCACTTATTTGAACCCCAGCTTCCTTCCTTTCATTATTTGTTCCATGTGGATTTTCCTTCATTTCACTTAGTATAGCCTTCACTTCTTCCTTTATATGTTTGCCATATTAAATCATTTCTCTGTGTGTCATTATTACCAGTGTTTTGAACTCTGCATCTGTTATGTTGGTTACCTCCTCTTTGCTGAGTTCTCCCTCTGGAGCCTTGATCTACTCTGTCTTTTGGGCCATACTTCTCTTTCTCCTCAACTTAATAGCTTCCCTGTGTTTGCTATGTTTTAGGTAGAGCTGCAATACCAGTGATGTAAGAGGCAGAGCCTTAGGTCAGTGTGGTATGACCCAATTTCACCACCTTGTGGTGCTGTATGTGTGGGAGGAGTGAGACAGGGAACAATGGTGCTTTCTCAGCACTTTCCCCTTTTCCAGTCACTTCCACTGCTTCCCATAGGTGACTGGTGCCTCTCTAGCTTTGCCCTGGTGATGGTTCTCAGAGTGGGTGGGCTTGCATACATTCTAGGATTGTGGAGGCCCTCTAAATGGGCTCTCCAGAGAGAACAGCAGTTTTTTCTGCCGCCCCAACTTCCACTGGCTTTCACCATCAGAAGCAATGATGGTGCTGGAACTGTGAGGTACATGGTCTGGCCTGGCCAAGGTGGAGGTATAGGTAGACACACTTTGCTTCCTTGCACTATCAAGGAATTCTTATTACAACTAGCTAAAAACAACAACAACAATAGAACCAACCAGAAATGCCAGAAACTGAAATTATATGGAATTCTGACAACCAAAGAGTTAAAGAAGAAATACTCATCCAGAAAGGTAGGAGGGGTGGAGGCTGGGAGTGAGGGTGGAGTGGATGTGGTGTGGCTATAGCCAGGCAGTGGTTGCTGCTGGCTGGAAATAAGTAGTCACACATTATAAAAGCTGCGAGGGACACCTGGGGAGCGATCCCAGCCCCAGGCCAGACTGCACAGCTCATAATATCTTTCTTCTTTGATTCCACCCAGTCAATGTGTAAGCCTAGTAATATCTTACTTTCATCTTCTCTTCTTTCCCCATTATCACTGTTACCAAAATTCAAGCCTTTTTGTGCCTCAGCTAAGGCTAAAGTAATTTGCTCTCTGAACTTTCCTATTTATTCTTTTTTTTTTTTTTTAAGATTTTATTTATTATTTTCAGAGAGGAGAGGGGAGAGAGGCAGAGAGGGAAAGAGAGACATCAAGTGTATGGTTGCCCTTCACCTGCCTCTAGCTACAGACCTGGCTTGCAACCTGGTTATGTGCCCTGCCTGGGAATCAAACTAGCGACCTTTGGGTTCACAGGCCAGTGCCACCAGCCAGGGTTCAATTTATTCTTAATGCTATTATTAACTTGCCATCTCTGGTCTGTGTTATTTTAGAAATTTCTTTTTTTACCTTCATTCATGACTTTAAACATTTTATGAGTAAAGCTTGACCCATCAGACCTCTTGGTCAGTATGCCACACCAGGACACACTAACTTAATTTTGATCCTATTTTTGATATATCACGTATTCTGCCTTTTATTATGTTTGCAGAGCTGACTTACACCAATAAACACACTAAATAGCTGCTTAAGGCAACAGAAAATCACAACACAGCAGATACAGTATGTTTCTCAATATACTTGATCTTCATTTAGACCAGAAGTATATTAGCATTAGCTCACACTGTTCTTCTAACACTACAAATCTGGGGCTCATCTTAGCAACCTTTTCCTCCTATAGGTTTCAAATATGTGCCATGTGCTCCTCACTTTATGTCTAGGGCTCTTCTGTTTGAGGTATGGGATGCCATGGAAACTACTCAATACCCACACATGAATAGCCCATTGGGATGAAATTCAAGTCTCATGAGTCAGATTTGGTGCCAAGGGAAAAGAGAGGCTAAGTTGTAGACTATGTTTGAATCTGACAACATGTGCCTTCCATGACCAAGGCAGATCTAACTACAGCTCCAGTTAAATGCTCTACCTGCATGCAATGTAAAACAACATTAAGTACTAAACATGACTTCATTCCTTAGGGAGACCAGCTAGCCATTTGGTGATAGGCCAATTTTCTGACCTTTCCCATCTTAGAACCAGCAGTGATGATTTCTTACAGGATTTATTATGTGCTCTGATTAGGGACTTCCAGTCCCTGTTTGCAGTGTCTCCTCCCACACCATTATCCAAATGTGAACATAATGCCTGATCTCTGAAAATAGTATTCTCCACAATATCTTTGACCAATGCCCCATTCTAAAGGGAGTACATACAACTTTAGGCTCCCAATTATAGCATTTGCTTACTTACCAGATACCCTATGATCCAGAAATTGCCAGCCTGATAAAAAATGGAAAGGCCTATTAAATGAAAGCTCAGCAGAGCTGCCAAGTGGAAGAGAGCACCTTGTGGTATTGTGGTGTTATTTCCTGGGGTGCACAATTATGCTCACTCACAGGAGGAGTGCAAGAGGATACAATATGACTTACACTGAACTGGATATTTTAAATATCAGTTGGTATCTTTTTAGGCAAAGAAAGGAATTATTGTACTACTGAGGGTGATCATGCCTGATTATCATAAGAAGCTAAGGTTGTTGCTATACAATGAAGACAGAGAGAAGTATTTTTTTTCTTTTTTTTTTTTTTTTTTGAACAGGGAATTAACTGTGGTGTCTCTTGGCACTCCTATGTTAAATGAAAACCATGAATGGGTAATTGTAGCATCCACAGCTTGACAAGGGCAAGGCAGCTCTGGGCTTAAACCTCTAGGGGATGAAGATCTGGGTCATCTCACTAAGCTAGCAGTCTAGCCAGCACAGGTGTTAGCTAAGAGGAAAATCTAAAAAGGGGGTGTGGGTAATGGAAGGAGATCATGAGTATCTTTTACAGACAAGGAACCAATTGTAGAAATGGATACTGGAGCCTGCTTTGCTAACTCTTCCTAAGGTCCTGTGGAAGGTTAAAACTTTCTGCTACCTTGATGAATTAGGCTTATACTTCCTATCCCAGAAAGAATTGAGAACATCTTTATCTTAGGACAGACATGAATATCAACAGGAGAAATGAATGGGTCAGAAAAGGAGTTGTTGTTTATGTGACACCCAGATTCGTGCACTTGCTTTGCTTTTGGGTGAAAGTGTTAGCGTCAGCTTACACGACGGTTGTGCACCCTGTAGCTGCTGCCACCAACTCCACTGCAAACCTAGAGCCTGCCTTACCGAAAGCCTCCCATGACCCCTGTTGCTCTGATGCTTCCCTGATGCCACCATGACATGAGATAGTGCAGGACTCACTTGGCATCATGCCCATGCAACCCGGAAGTTTGAGAGAGTAGTTGCTTCATGGAAAGGGTCTGGATTAATGAAAGTTGGGAGTCAACAAATACGTTTGGATTTCAGATATGATAAAACTTGGTGACTATTAAGTGCTAAAAGGTATTTGCATTGGATGGGTGATTATGCTTCACCTTAGGGAAATAAAGACACCTTGGCAGGCCCAGGTATTCCATTCATATCACTATATCTAACAGAAATATATATTTATGCTCTCTGAAAACATGTACAAGAATGTCCAGGGAAGGATTATATGTATTCCATTATATATATAAGCCACATTCTGTTTATCCTTTCATCTGTTTATGCATGTTTGGGTTGATCTTACCTTTTGGCTATTGTAAATAATGCTACTATAAACATGGATTTATAAATCTCTGTGAGTATCAGTTTGCTTTATTTTATAAAATAATTTTCTTTTTTTAAAGATTTTATTTATTATTTTCAGAGAGAGGGGAAAGGAGAGAGGCAGAGAGGGAAGGCGATATCAATGTATGGTTGCCTTTCACCTGCCTCCAGCTACAGACCTGGCTGGAGACCTGGCTTGCAACCTGGTTATGTGCCCTGGCTGGGAATTGAACCAGCAACCTTTGGGTTTGCAGGCCAGTGCCTTATCCATTGTGCCACTAGCCAGGACTTATAAGCTAATTTTCAATAGTGGAAACAAGGCTATATCTTAACTTTTTCCTTACTTCAACTTAAACTCACATAGTAACTATTTAAATGTTTACATTTTATTTTCAGTTCCCTATACTTGACAAAGTTCTTACTGTTGTATCATTATGAAAAATTTTAATGTTGATAGCAGTAGTGCAATGTTGTATGTTGTATGTTTTTAAAATGCCACACTTTCTTATATAAACTACTTCATTTTCTTCATATGGCAAGTCTGCTTTGAGTGTACAGTTTTTATTTTAGTTTAACATCTTTCTTTATTTCTTTTTCTTAGAAGAAACAACTAATCATTGGTTAAATGATTAATAATGTATATTGTTAGTAGAATTTCAAAAACCATTCCTGCACTGTTATAAAGAGTATCTTGTGAAAGTGACACAGGATAGAAGAGGTCAAGAAGAGGAGGGTCAGTACTGGGAGACCAGTCTGTGCTTAAACAGGAGCACAGCTCATCAGCTGTGTTCTGGCCAGCCAGAGAGTCATTTTTTAGGAACACTGGATTCAGGCAAAGATCTAAAGAGTTAAAACGAGCAAGATATCAGAGAGGTGTCCAGCAGAATGTCACTCATACAAAAGGACATTTGGACAGGTCTGATTACTATTAGCTCGGGGAAAGTATTTCTGTCTCCGGGAAGACAGGAGAATACAGCAAAACCCTAGTCCCTGGACTGTGATTATTGAGTGACAAAAGACTGATGATTTGTTGTCTGTCTCCTTTTAGATCATAAGCAAGTCATATGAAGGCAGGAAATAATGTCTGAGCAAGGCGAAAGCAAAAACCTGAGCTCCTTTTATTTCCCTTTCCTTAAAACAGTATTGTTTGAAGACTGTAGAAGTGGATTAAATCTACAGAGAGTGTTAAAGTGACTTTGCAATGAGCATTAAATGATCATAGGAACAAATAATTAAGCATGTATATTCTATTCCATGATGTTTGTTCGGTTTTTTGAAGCTGTAGAACTCTAGGCTTTTCCAGATTTTTCTTTTCATGCCTGCTCTCTAAGCTTGGTTCTTGGTGCAGAATTTTGTTTTTAAATCTTAATTTTTGATCTGATTTTTTTAATAGCAGGAACATACCCCTGCTATTTTATATATGCATTAAGAAGTGTTTAGATTTAAATACTAGTTGTGTTGTGTCAAAATTTAAGTATAGCTATTTGAGAACATATTTACTCTATATGTAACTATACAAAAAGGATAAGACTTATGTAATTCACCATTTACTTCATCTATTTTAAAGGGTATGAAAGGCAGGATATGTAGAATTAGAATTAGAAACTTAAGAGCAAAATGTAAAGCAGAAGGAAACATGCAAAAATATTGAGGATGGATTAATAACATAATATGGGAGTCATCTAAAATTTTAAAATAGCTTTAACTCATAGAAACAACTAAGATTCTCTCAGGCATAATATCCCATATTACATTAAATGAGAAAAGAACATAAGATTCCACACAAGTTACCAGAAAATTCTCAATTGTCCATGAAATATGTATGAAAATTCTTGAAATGTAAAGAATACACTTACCAAGAGATTAAGAGATGGAAAGTTCATGTTGGCAAACAAAATCAATTTGAGATACTTTAAGAACAATAGCAGCCTCTGAGACTTTGATTTTAGAATTGTGTCTTTATAAGGAATTTGTTAGACATTGTGGCAAATTATGTTATTAAAGAAATGCTTGGAAAAAGTTGATATGTTTTACTTCAGTATTTTAAGAAGTTGGATCTTGTAATAATAGCCTGAGAAAAATGGGACTTCTGTGAGAATGAAAACTGTCAGAGAGATCATGAAGTAAAGTTACTTCAGCCTGCTAGGCAGCAATAAAGAAAAGAATTGAAGATAGATGGGGAGAAAACATCAGAGATATTTGAACAACCTTAGAAACTGTCTGGAAGAGCTACCCTTGGCAGAGAAAAGGCTATATTTTAAGCATTCTACATAATCATACTGCAATTTTTCTCTCTCTCCAATAAAAAGGCAGGGAAGATATAAAAGAATGAAAAAACTAAAAGTAATTCTAAAAAAGTCAATTAGCTCCTTTACTTTTCTGCTTGTGTTAGAAATGAGTAAGTATTTGGCATTAAAGAGAAAATAAATTGTTAATGAGAACTATCTTCAAGGTTTTAATACGTATTTGACAAAAAATCCAACTTTAAACTTGAACATGTAATATCCTAGATAAATTCTAACCTTGAGAAAAAATTTCAGGTTGACATAATGGTGTTCTGTTTGTGACCATAATTAGAGTAAAAAGAGGTGAAACACAGGTGGAAAGTTATATAAAATACAATCTTTTTTACTTATACGGCATTTCTTAAGGCCTTCATATAAATTTGATTTGATATAAATAGAATGTTGCAGGTAACATAAAGATGTTAATATACTTTTATTATTTAAATTGAAAAAGAAAAGAATTGATTTTTAATGCAATTAACCTCATCTGTAGGAGACTAGCTACTTAGACAACAGGATCATATCTTATATCCCAGGCAGACCCCTTAATCACATGAAAGTTTATTACAATGTAATAAAACTACAATTTTAGTTTAAAGTTTTAGGCATAGTGGCTGAAATGCAGAACAGCCTCTGGAAGACTAATCTTAAATCATCCAATATATGTAGAATAAGTGCTTGTAGGATTAAAAAGAGAAACTCCTCATTGATTTATTGGTAGTTATGCAAAGACATCAGAGACTATGAAAACCACCCAGCTCTGATTGCCACTAATAGTGAGGGTCTGGGTAAGTGATATCACCTTTTAGTCCTCAATTTCCAATCAATAAAATAGGCATAACCATGCCTACTTTTCTAGTTTTGTTAGGATTGAATAGAGTCATGTTGTAGATACTTTGCAGAGTCTTAGTAGGGAAAGTGTTCAGAAAATGACAAGTAAACTCACCACATATCTACACGAGAGCTTTTGAACAATCATATTGTTAATGTTTAGTTAGATAGAATCCACTATTTTAGAAGGAATCTAATATCTGTTACTTGTACATATCCTAGATCTAATATATTCTTCAAAAGAGAAAAGCTAATGAGTCAAAGTAGGTCTCAGCATAACATCAGCACAAGCCTAATTTTCATGACAGCATTTCTACTTTGTGACTGGAGGGCAGTCCTCACACCAGACACAAGGCTACTCTAGAAAAGTCCATCTTTCTCAAGACTGCCAGAGACATAATGCTCATTTATCAATTTGCTCTGTAGAGCTGTTCATAGAAGACTGAACTTTTATTGGCTCAACAGCTTTTTATACATGAGACAAGTTTTACCATATTGAAATATTACATGTAAGATCAACATCTGCCTATAGTGCTTTGTAGTCATTTATACTTTCTTATCAATTTAGGTGTAGTTTATATGCAACTCTGATACTTGATCTCTCTTTTTTTTTTTTTTTTTTCCATTACACAATTTGAGATGGCTCCCAAAACAACTGTAATGTACTGTGCTTTCTATCGCTAACCCAATTTTTTGTTTCTTCCTTTCCCCCCAATTTATCCACCGTGCCCTCTCTGAAACTCTTATTCCAGGCCAAATGTATCCTTTTCATAATTTATTCTCTGAAGTACATGGCTTTAAAAAGACTGTGATCTTTCCGATGTGCATATTACACTTTTTTTTTTAATTTTTCAAAATTTTATTTATTATTTTTTAGAGAGGGGACTAGGGAAAGAGGAAGAGAGGGAGAGAGACATCAATGTATGGTTGCCTTTCACCTGCCTCCAGCTACAGAGCTGACTGGAGACCTGCCTTGCAACCTGGTTATGTGCTCTGGCTGGGGAATGCAACCAGTGACCTTTGGGTTCGCAGGCCAGTGCCTTATCCACTCTGCCACCAGCCATTTTTTTATACCCTCATTTTCTCATATCTCAAAGCGCTTGACTTCCATTGCTGTCTACATATAACTTTGTTAAATTCTACAAAAATATATATATATATTTTTTGGATGCTATTGGTTAGCTATAGCAATTGTTGAATTTTTGCTCACAGTGTTGTTTTATAGCCTGAATGCTATCGACATTCTTGTTACCGTCTATGTTTATTTTTTTCTTCTAGACTTGAATTCACAGGATGGACATAATCACAAACTTTGTTTTCTTACAGCAATTCTGCCATTTGCTTATTTATATAACCAGACATTCTCTGCTTTTCCAAGCATATGACTGCCCAATGGCTTCCATATTTCAGCTTATATAGGACCCATTTTCTCAGTTGGAAGGTCAAAATCCCTAATTGAGATATGACTGTCTCAACTTTGATCAGGCCACATTAGTGATACATGGATTACTGTGGGAGTAGGGGTGTGGTAGGCAGAATCATGTAGTACAGAGACTGGTTGTCCTAATGGGAAAGGCAACTCAAACACTATGCTATAGTGTCACTACTTTGCTTTAAAAACTTTCATTATATCATATCTGTGGCCTTCAGGAAAAGTCTCAATTTCTGAGCACAAAAATCTAAGGCCCATTGTGATCTGACCATTGCTTCTTTTTCTAGCCTTATCACTTTCTTTTCTACCCACTTTCATTCTTCTTTTCAGTAGTACTAATGTCTTTCGGATTTCTGAACTCAATGAGATTACTCTCGATTTGTGATCCTTTCCCTTGTTTGTGCCTCCATGCATATCACTTTTTATCTCCCTTATTGGCATTGCAAGCACCTCCCTTTCCCTGTAGCTATAATTCAGGTGAAGTCTTTGGAAAGTCTTTAATAAATAGTTCTTCTCTCCTCTGGCAGAAGCAACCTGCTCTTAGCACCCTAAGCACTTGTGAACTTTTGATCAGATCTGCTGTCACATAACACTGTGCTTTCTGATTTTCTGTCTCTCCTGTCCTATATCTTCTCCATTTGCTTGTAAGCTGTTCAAGAGTAGGGACTTTGTTTTGTAATTCTTTTTGTGGCATCTAGTGTCTATCAAAGTGCCTGATATTTATTATATATTTAGTAAATATTTGTTGAAAGAAATAAAAGAGAAGAAAAATACAATGCCACATCAATTGCTGGAAGTTGCTAATATCTGGTATAATGTATGTGAGCTGAAATATTTGCCTTAGGAGACTATAATATAAGCATAACAAGTAGTTATGTAAATAGTCCTCCCTAAACTGTTCATAAATAAAATCAACTGCTTATTTTCTGCCAAACTCTACTTTGAAATGTCCTTTAAGATACACAACTTAAATAGCCCAACCACTTTGTTCGGAGAAGTAGAGCCAATATATCAAACATCTTCTCACTCGGACATTTGCTTGAACTTTGAAAATGTAATGGTGTCTATAGAAACCCAAACATAGTTGATGAACTTTAGCAGTTTATCATTAGAATCAATTTTTTTTTTTTTGGAGAATGTATTCTGTAGTTACTAGAAACTGAACCAAAAGTATTAAGTCATTTCCAATATTGTTAAGTACTAAGAAAATACATACTCATGAGTTTTGCTCCATAATTTGCCAGAGGGGGAAAATACAGTAGTTTAAATATCATATATGTAAGAAACTTTTAGATAGATATTGACAGATATAACTATGGTTATATTTGTCTATGTGGCAGAATTACTTTTTTGACTTGTGCAAAAAAAATGTTTTGCAGAAACACATTTTTCCAACTTAATAAATCATCTTGTTTACCACCAATCTAAATCTCTGTCCTCCTATTGAGAACCTGGCATTTCTTCCCCTTCCACTCTACCCTGTTTCTCTGATCTTTCAAACACTGGTTTGTTCCTATTTGGAACGCAACCCTTGTTCTATCCCTTTGGCTGTGTGATAGTCAGAACTGTCTAGACTGTGTCTAGTCTAGCCATGGTCCAATGAGAACAATCATCCCATCAATTCAGTACTGTAGTCTTACTTTACTAACATTAAGCTTCTATCAATATCACTCAGAGGGCTACTAGGGCAACTTTTGTTTATTTTATTTTAAATGGACTTCCCCACTACTGTTTCGATCATCTCATCGATCTTCTACACTAATGGCACCACACATTTGCTATTATTGCTCTCATCTTATTCACATTTTTCCTGTTTTTCCCTTTGACATGCAAAATGGCATAACCTGTGAGATGTCTGCCAAAGAAGGGACTTACAGAGTATTATGAGAATCCTGTAATTGTCCAGTGAGAATTTGACTTGGAAGGTCAAGGATGTAGCTATGTGTGCCAAGATACAATATCCCATTTATTCTCCAATGTTGACTCAAGTGTCAAAAGACTGCTTCATAGGTAGCTGCCACTGTTGGAGTGATGGGCATTTGTGTATTCACATCTTCCACTCATTAATTTATACCAAAAATGACAGTACCTTGGCAAAGGTAAAGCAACTGTTCTATTCAAAAGCAAATGAAGCAGGAGGAGGTACAAAGCAAAAGGTAAGAAAAACATCCTCAATTCAGAATCAGGTTAGCTATCTTGCTAACCAGCCACCTTGGATTCTGCTTTGCTAAACTGTCACCTCTATAGCAACAAAAATTGGTCAATGTCCCTTCACTTTTTCCAGTGCTAGCGGAGACTAGCTGAACTAGTGAACATTCATTGCACCCTTACCTTGGTAAACAAACAAACAAATAAGTAGAGTACAGAACAATGGATTATATGGCTATGATCTGTTCCTAGTGTATGAATGGAAGATATTCAATGAAGATACTATACAAAATATATGTTCATTTTTTTGTGTGTTTAGAAGTAATTATGACCCTTTTTTCAAATAAAAATGATAAGGTAAAAAATAGAATTTTCATGACTAGTACTCACTTAAAGGATAAACTAGTAAATAAAGTGAGAATTCTAAATGTTTTAGTAGAGGTATCATTTCATAATTATTGCTGATGATCTACTTTTTTTCCAGGCAGTTTAATAAATACATAAAGATAGCATCTTTACTATTTGCCTACACAAAATATTCTACAATAAACATATGTATTCTATGATACATGCATACCCACATCACATATATTTATTCAAAAATATCTCATGAACTAAAAATTTCTTTATTTAAAATTTCACACTTACAAAATTCCAAACAGAACCAAATATATGAATACAGTGAATAGGCCTTCAGTGGACAGGGGGAAGGGGGTTGGGGGGAGTGGGGAGGAAGAGGCAAGGAAGGGGAGCAGTTTAGACAAGAACCTAGTATAAAGGAACCATGGACATGGACAACAGGTGGGATTGACTGGAGGGAATGGGTGGGTGAGGAGAGGGACAGAGGGGAGCAAAAAGGATGTAATACAACAACAATAAAATTTAAAAAATAATAAATAAAATAAAATAAAATAAAATTTCTCTTTCAGTATAAAGCACGTCTAAAAAGTATACATTGATGGCCTTACCATGTACAAGGCATTATGTATGAAGCATCTAATAATGACTACAGAAAGAGAACCAAGATGGCAGAGGAGTAAATGGAGCTACAATCTCCTCCCCACACCAAACTGGAATTACAACTCAATTTGGGAGAAGTCATCTGAAATAACCAACAGAACAACTGGAGAGAAGCCTTATTACCACAGAGAGAACAGAAGAGGCCAATTCATCACAAGATGACTGGAAGGAAGTGCAGAGACACGAGAGACTGGCGGGACTCCCACAGGCAGCAGCTGAAGGAATAGAGAAACATCTTAGCAGCCAGGGGTTCCACCTGAGAAGGGCAGGATCTAAACCCTCAACTGGGCTCCCCAGCCTACAGCAACACAGCTGAGAGTAAAACAGCACCCAGCTGGGAAAAGCAAAAAGCCGCTAGGTTTAGCCAGCTTCACAGAGATTTAGTTCTTAAAGGAACCAAGCACAATATAGTGGCACCCACCTACCCTGGGCTTCAGCAGAGAAAGGGCACAGTGGACTAGAGAAGCTTGGGGAAAGTTTAAGGCAGTGGCTTTAGGGTGAGAGCTGAGGGAGCAGCCCATGAGTCCAGTGCTCACCCATCCCCCATATAGTCATCAGACCACTCTTCTCCAAATGGCAGGAGTTTGAAGGGAAGCCACAGCCCCACCCATAGGAATTAATCTGCCCCACCCAGCAGTGCCTAAACTTGACCTCAGATCACAGGTTGATTGGATTAACAACTGAATTCATCCGCCACACCCAGAGTTACCTAAAACTGGCCGCTGTTTACAGACTGATTAGATTAACAACTAAAGGAGACAAAGACAGTGGCTCCCTGGTAGTCCCCAACTGGCTCACTAGGCCCAGACTGGGACACCAGCTGACATCGCCAAGCACAGATCCAGGAAGTAAAAAAAAAAAAAAGGCACCTCAACACCACAGAAGGTCACATCACTAAGACAGTAAGTCAAAGCAGACCAATCCAAGAAGCAGAACCAAACAAGAGTCACCTAAAATGGGAGACAGAGAAAACAAACCTCAGCAAAAGGAAAGGAGGAATCCCCAGCGAGAGTGCAAAATCAAATAGAGGCAAGCACACTCTCAGACGTGGAATTCAAAATAACGATGATAGAGAAGTTCAATGAGCTCAGCGAGTTCAAAGAAAACTACAAGCAACTATAGGGGAACTGCGAAGAACTCCAGGAAAGCTACTAGGAAGTTACTGAGAACTACACCAGCATTAAAAAGGACATAGAAACCATCAATAAGAGCCAGGAGGAAATGAAGAATACCATTTCTGAGTTAAAGAACACAGTAGAGGGAATCAAAAGCAGGCTAGAGAAAGCAGAGGATTGGACCATCAAGCTGGAGATCAATGTAGAAAAAAATTCCCAGGCAGTGCAACAAAATGAAAAAAGACTGAAAAAGAATGAAGATGTTTTAATAGAGCTACAGGACAACATGAAACATAATAACATCCGTATCATAGGGCTACCAGGAGAAAAGGAGCAGGGGATAGAAAACCTGTTTGAAAAAGTACTGATAGAAAACTTCCCTCATTTGAGGAGAGAAAATATCATGCAAGCTCAGGAAGCACAGAGGGTACAAGTGAAGAGGAACCCAAACAGGCCTATTTCAAGACACATCATAATTAAAATGGCAAATTTCAAAGACAAGGAAAGAATCCTAAAAGCAGCAAGAGAGAAACAGCTAATAACATACAAGGGGGCTCTGATAGGGTTATCAGCTGATTTCTCAATAGAAACACAACCAGCCAGAAGGGAATGGTAAAAAATATTTTAAGCAGTGAAAAACAGGCCTGTAACCAAGAATACTCTACCCAGCAAGGCTCTCATTCAAAATGGAAGGCAAAATAAGGAGTTTCCCAGACAAAAGAAGGCTAAAAGAATACATCTCCACCAAACCAGCATTGCAAGAGACGCTAAAGGTTCTGCTTTAAGGAGATGAAGAATCTCTACCTCAACAGACTCTTAAATAGTTCAGGGGTTAGTTTAGGACCACAAGTTCAAAAAATAGCTAGAATACTATTCTACAAAATTATTTAAATCCTAGGGATTTTTATTTTATACCTCAGTTTAGTAGACATAATTATTTCTACTCTGGGGACCAGCTGAGCACTGCAAGTGCCATTATTTCTGAAGGCTTCAACTTGTAAAACACATGTAGAGGAAAAACAGAGGATATTAAAAGAAGTAAGACCTGTGCACAGCCAAAAAAAAAAAAAAATCAATCTACTTTTTAAGATGGAAAACTCCAAAAAGAATAAGTTGTAGTTCCAGTAGCTCAAAATAAAGTTGAGTTGTATTATTGGAGCAAGGAGGATCTGACTCAAAAACCAAATTCATTTTTTACTATGGGTTTGGCACTGTCTCTAGGACAGCTTTCACAAGAGTGAGTTTTGCAATACACCATTTCTGTGATATATTTCATAAAAATAACATTTCAGAGTTAAATAAGTATTAAAGAAGAAAATATTAGAAAATATTGCTTAATTTGCTACAATATATCTAAAACACTATCATTTAATCATGTAATAATTACATAAGCTATTGGCATATTTTAAATTTTTTGTATTAACTCTTCAAAATCCAGTATGTACTTTAAATCTGTATAAAATTGTGTATGTGTGTAAATATAAAAAGAATAATGACTACAAAATTTATAGTGTACTATTGGAAAGGTGACTTACATGCATTCTTCATTGAATATTATTGGAATATAAAATTATTTATTTCTAAAACATCTCTTGGTTAAAATGTTGGTAAAGATATAAATAATCTATGATGATACACTGCCAATATGTGTGCATATATATGTATTCTGTATGTTCTAAGTCCCATCCAAACTTATATGACTGTGTCTGTATTAGGAGAGAACAATTTGAATGTAGATAAATATAGATGGAAGACAGCCATCTGAATACAGAGGCAGAGACTGGAGTTATGCTTCCACATAGTGGGGAATGCCTTGGACTACCAGAAGCTGAAAGAGAAATATTCTCTCTTAGAGACTTTGTAGAGACTATTTTCCTGGCAACATCTTGACTTTATACTTCCACATCCATCACTCTGAGAGAACAGATTTTTGTTTTTTGTTTTTTGTTTTTTTAAACAATGTAGTTATGGTATGTTTCCTAGGCAGATCTAAGAAACTAATATATCCAGCTAAATGGTATATGAGTTCACAATTACCAATGTGATTGACAAAGATAGGGAGTGCAATAGGAGTGTAAATAAAAAGTATTTTGGCAATACATTCAAGAGAGGCAATTCTTTTACTTTTTCTTTTTTTTTAATTTTTAAAAAGATTTTGTTATTTTTTGAGAGAGGGGAAGGGGGAGAGGCAGAGAGGGAGAGAGATGTGAATGTATGGTTGCCTTTCACCTGCCTCCAGGTAAGGATCTGGCTGGAGACCTGGCTTGCAACCTGGTTATGTGCCCTGGCTGGGACTCAAACCAGTGACCTCTAGGTTCCCAGGCCTATGCTTTATCCACTGTGCCATGAGCCAGGGCTCGAGAGGTGACTCTTAATGAGAAAAGTAGAACAGGCTTCAAGATAGATGTGACATTTGCAATTGACTTTGAAGGAAAAACAGAATTCTAGATAGAAGAAAATGTCAGTTCTTGCCCATTGTCAGCTAAAAACATTAAAGCTTCCTTCCAAAGGCTCCATTCTACTTATTTCCTGAGATTATCCTGACTAAATGGGAACAAATATTAAAAGTATGATTTCCAGCAGAAGTTGTGATAGGAAATTGATCTTATATACTCAAGCTATGCTGCTTGGAATGAGCTGTGGGCTCCTGTGAAATGATTACACTTTCTGGAGCATCCTTCTCTCATATCCTGGACTTGCTCCTATAGCAGGACTTTGTTTTGATTTCCTGACTTGTAGTTCATTTCCACTACCAAGTCTAGAATCCTTCTCTGAATTTTAACTAAGTTGTCTGGGAATCAGATTATATATATATATATATATATATATATATATATATATATATATATTTGTTGTTGTTGTTTATTTGTTTTGTTTGTTTGTTTCTGGACTTTTCAACTAGAAATAGGACCTCTTTTCTCACACCTCTATGCTTGTTGGAAGAATTCTACTCTAAACCAGGTTAGGAAATGTCATAATGCCTAACTCTGAACATCACCATTGTGAATAATACACTTCTGCTGCTGGTGGTCAGGATAATGGCCCCCTAATGACATCTAGATCCTCATCACTGGAATCAGTTCATATGTTTTGTTACATGACAAGTGGGGGTTAAAAGAGAATGAGTTAAGATTTCTAATCATCTGGCTTCAAAACCAGAAAGGTCTTTTATTTTTAATTTATTTTTATTGTTGTATTACATCCATCCCCTTTTTACTCCCCTCTGTCCCCTTCCCCACCCACCCACTCTCCCCCAAAGTCAATCCCACTTGTTGTCCATGTCCATGGTTCTTCCATACTAGTTCCTTGACTAAACTGCTCCCTTCTTTGCCTCCCCCTTGCCCACTGAAGGTCTATTCATTGTATTCATGTATCTGGTTCTATTTTGCTTGCTTGTTTGTTTTGTTCATTATTGTCCTGTAATGGGTGAGATCATATGGTATTTGTCCTTCACTGACTGGCTTATTTCACTAAGCATGATACTTTCCAGTTCTATTCATTTTGTTACAAAAGGTAGGGGTTCCTTCTTTCTTTCTGCTATGTAGTATTCCATGTGTAGAAAGGTCTTTTTAAGGGAAAGAAGGAAGGAGAGTGGGTGTCAGAGTGGCACAACACAAGAAAGATTTGACTAGTCATTGCTGGGTTTGACAATGGAATGGAGCCACAAATCAAGGAATCCAAGTTGCTTCTGGAAGCTGAGGAAAGGCAAGGATATAGGTTCTACCCTAGTTTCTTCAGAAAGAAGGCAGCCCTCCTGTCACATTGATTTGAGACCAGTGAAATCCATTTTAGACTTCTGACTTTTAGAGCTATATGGGTAAATGGTGTATCTGTGTGTTTCAAGCTACTTGTTTGTGGTAATTTGCTGTCATAGCAATAGGAAAAGACACACTGTCTTCTCACAAAACAGATCCTAGACTATTAATGCTAGCTTATTTTAAGTATAAGTTATAACATTCTTTTAGTTTCTCCAAATAGGGAAAATATAATTTGTGGTTAATATCATGGCCTTTGGAATCCAACAAAGTCAAGGGTAAAAATTCAGCCTCATTAATTAATGGTTTAACGAACCCTAACAAATGACTTGATTTTTTTTGGTGCTTAGTATCATTATCTGTTTAATGAGGATAATACTTTTCTCATCAGGTTGGTTTGAAAATTAATTGAAATAATGGATGTAAAGTGCTTTATTTTACTCAATGAATGGAAAATGTTATGAATTATTCAAGATTCCCATGCCTTTGGTTCCAGAGGTAGTCTTTTCTATCAAGTTAACATAGTGATATTAGGTAACATACAAAGGAAAGTAGTTTGAAGCCATATCAGGAAGCGTCTTTCATTACGTATTCTAAAGAGTTGTGATCTAATTTGCTAAGTGAGGGGCAGTCATTTAAATTTAAAATGCTTCCTGTTTCAAAAAGAATTTTTCTAAGTACAATATGTAACAAAGAAAGTGAAAAGTCATATTGATGTCAAAAATAATGCTTACAAGTCAATGTTTCATAGAGTAGATTGATCTCAATTAGGAAACACAAAAATTAGACTTATTTTCTTCTGGAAACATTTGGTCTACCTACCTGAAAGCAGCTATTACTACTCCCATTTGACCCTCTTGTTTAGAAACATCTTGTATATGAATTTTTCTCAAAGGTCTTTTGAAGATTTTCTTCTTCCATGTTTCAATGTTATTTCCTCACTAATACTGCTTACATCTATTGGACAGTCGTGGGAGCCATAGGGGGAAATAAATGAAAAGCA
The DNA here is from genome assembly GCA_004026585.1 of Noctilio leporinus. Taxonomy (NCBI): domain Eukaryota; kingdom Metazoa; phylum Chordata; class Mammalia; order Chiroptera; family Noctilionidae; genus Noctilio; species Noctilio leporinus. Next base: position 16,046 of record PVIW01001667.1, on the reverse strand, counting down.
AACTGGTGTTTCATTTGCACTTAGAAGGTATAGTCCCCCCAGATAAATCACCAAAGGTAGGTACAGAAAGAGGATTAATTTTAAGAATAATATTAGCATATATTTTATACAAAATGAGTTTCAGATTTTCAGTCTTCAGTATTTTAAAGTGTCAAAGAGCTAAACAATGAGGAGAGAAAAAAATACAAATTTTAGGTCAAAATAATCACACATGGATCTATGTTACTATGTTTATTGTGTTCTTCCAAAATATGTTCATATTGAAGACCTAACCTCATTAACTTTGAATGTGACCTTATCTGCAATAACCTTAACAGGGTGCCTATAGATATAATTACTTAATACAAGGTCATACTGAGGCTGGTTGGGCACCAAATTCAATATGACATAAAAAAAGAGATGTGTACATACAACAAAATAAAGAAAAAAATAGCCAGACAAAAAGGCTAGTTCCAACTAAGTGTCTCTTACAAGGAACTTTGGAAGGTAAATGATATATGTACTACCTTAAGGCAGGGGGACTGTTCATTTTTGTATTCCCAAACAAGATCCTATGCCTTCCTGGGTGAGCCATGATTGAGCTGAGGAGAAGCAGGCCGCTGTTTGCTATTAGCAGTCAATACTCCTAGACCCGGCTTTTATCTACCACAGTGGATATAGGGATAGAGATTAGAAATTTAACTTAATGATTGTTGGCATTCTTTGAGAATACTTTAGACTTCAAGTCAAGATGGAGGTGTAGGGAGACATGCTTCGTCTCCTTGTGCAACCCTAGAGAGAACTACAACCAGATCTCAAAAACATGTGACAACCAGAAATGTCAGAAACTTGAGCTCTATGAAAGTCTGACAACCAAGGAAGGGTGGAGTCATGGAGACTCGGCCGAGAGGCTGAGTGGCTCAGATGAGTGATGGTGGCAACAGAATGGACAATCCATATTCATGTGTGGTGGATAGAAAGCAGGAGGGACACCCTGAGAGTGAGCCATTCCAGCCTAAAATCAGACCGCACAGCCCAGAGTTTTAGCATAAGGAAAATAAACCTCAATTACCTCTGGTTGTAAAAACCAGTGGGGGTTGCGGCAGCAGAAGAAACTGTCATTTAAAAAAAAAAAAAAAAAAAGGCCCTGGCTGGTGGCACAGTGGATAAGGCGCCAGCCTGCAAACCCAAAGGTCACTGGTTTGATTCCCAGCCAGGGCACAGAACCAGGTTGCAAGCCAAGTCTCCAGCCAGGTCTGTAGCTGGAGGCAGGTGAAACGCAACCATACATTGATGTCTTTCTCCCTCTCTGCCTCTCTTCCATCCCCTCTCTCTGAAAAATAATAAATTAAAAAAAAAAAAAAAAGAAATTGTCAGATTTTCAACACTTAAAGGGTCTGCATGGGGAAGCAGAAGAAATTGCTGGGTTTTCACTGCTTAAAGAACCTTTGTGGTCTTAGAAAGTGTGCAAACACCAGGGCAGCAACTGGAAGGGCACCAATCACAACGGGAAGTAGGTAAAGTGAGTGGTAAAGAGGCAAGCACCAGGCAAATAATCAGGAGCCATGCAGCAGCAGCATTGTCCCCTTTCTGAGTCCCCCACTACAAATAGAGCCACAAAGTGGTGAAGCAAGTTGCCTCATCCTGACAATCACCTAGGTCTTCTCCCCACACAATTTGTAGGTGTTTTTGCTACATAGGCCTACTAAAATGGAGTAAAAGCAGCTTTACCTAATACACAGAAACAAACACAGGAAGGCTGCCAAGTTGAGGAGTCAAAAAAATATGGCCCAAATGAAAGAATAGAACAAATCCCCAGAAAAAGAACTAAACAAAATGGAGATAGCCCATCAAAAATACAGAGTTCAAAACGCTCATGACAAGGATGTCCATAGAACTCACAGAGTATAGCAAAAAAGGTTACATGAAGTGAACTAAAGAAAAATGTGTAGAAAACCAACAGTGAAGGAAAGGAAGCCAAGATCCAAATCAATAATTTGGAACAAAAGTAAGAAATAACATTCAACCAAAACAGAAAGAAGAAACAAGAATGCAAACACACACACACACAAATGAAAAACAAAGAGAGGCTTAAGAACCTCTGGGGCATTTTTAAAAGTACCAACATCTGAATCATAGGGGTGCCAGTAGAAGAAGAGGATGAGCAAAAAACTGAAAACTTAATTGAAAAAATAATGAAAGAAAACTCCTCTAATTTGGCAAAGGAAACAGACATACAAGTCCAGGAAGCACAGAGTCTCAAACAAGTTGGACTCAAAGAGGAACACACCCAGACACATCATAATTAAGATGTCAAAGGTTGAAGATAAAGAGAGAATCTTAAAAGCAACAAGATAAAGGAAGGGAATTAACTAGAAAGGACTTTCCATAAGACTATCAGCTAATTTCTCAAAAGAAACTTTTTGGGTAAGAAGGGGCTGGCAAAGAAGTATTGAAAGTGATAAAAAGCAAGATCCTACAACCAAGATTACTTTAGCCAGCCAAGCTATCATTTAGAATGGAAGGACAGATAAAGTGCTTCCCAGACAAGGTAAAGGTAAAGAAGTTCATCATCTCCAAGCCCTTATTATATGAAATATTAAAGGGGCATAGTTAAGAAAAAGAAAATCAAAACTATGAACAGTAAAATGATATCAAACTACAACTACAACTCTCCACAACTGAATCTAAAAAAGAAAAACTAAGCAAACAACTAGAATATGAACAGAAACACAGATATGGAGACCATATGGAAGATTATACAAAGTGAAATAAGGGGATGTGTAGAATGGGGAAAATGGTGTGGGATTTAAGAAGCATCGTTGGCATGGATGGAACTGGAGAGTATCATGCTTACTGAAATAAGCCAGGCAGCAAAAATTAAATACACATGGTCTCACTTAATACAGGAAACTAATGAACAGACAAACAAGCAAACAAAACACAACGAGATATATGAAAACAAGGAACACACTTTTAGTGTGCATAAGGGAGGAGGAGTGGGGAGAAGGAGGCAAAGAAGGGAACAGTTTAGTCAAGGATCTAGCATGGATGACCCATGGACATGGACAACATGCGGGATTGACTATTGAGGTGGGGATTGGGAGAATGGAAAAGGGGAAAGCAGAGGGGGGAAAATGAGATGAATGTAATATAATAACAATAAAATTAAAAGATAATAAAATAAAATAAAGAAGCATCATTGTTAGAAACAGAGAATCATTGCTAGGACAGGGGTGTGTTAAGAAGAGTATAGGAAAGGGAGAAGCCAAAGAAATTACATACATGACCCATGGACATCAGCCAAGGTAGGTGTTGCTGGAGGGAAGGTAGTACTGAGGAGGAAGGCAAAGGGGGAAATATTGGGATAACTGTAAAAGCATAATCAATAAAATAAAACACAATAAGTGGAAAAAAAGAATATTTTACAAAAGTTGGAACAGTAATAAGCAAAGACAAAATAAAGTAAAAATTATGTTGATTTTTATTTTTAGAAAATTAAAACCTACATAATATACAATTTTAAAGGGCTAATTGAATTCCAAGCAAGACATTTGGAAATAGAATTCAACTAAAAATATTTTAGCAATTTTTTAAATATAAAAGACAAATACAACTCATAAGCTCTTAGGAAGAGAAAATGATTCTATTTACAAACATGTGAATGAAAATGAGACTGGTCTCAGAATTCCAAGAAATGTATCAGGGTTTTTAAAAAGTGCTTTTGTCTAGTTAGTCTAACATAGTTATCTTCTATAGTATATACAGCTGCCCCTTAGTATCTGTAGAAAACTGATTCTAGGACCCCTCATGAATACCAAAATCTAGTGATGCCCAAGTCCTGTATAAAATGGTGTAGTATTTGCATATAAACTACACACACCCTCCCATGTACTTGAAATAATCTCTGAATTACTTAGAATACTTAATACAATGTAAATACTGTGAATATAGTTATTATACTATATTGTTTAGGGGATAATGTCAAGGAAAAGTGTTTGTACATGTTCAATATTGTTGCAACCAATGTAGCCCTAACTATATAGTACATGTCAAAATAACATTTAAAAATATATTTTTACTTTGTGGCTGGTTCTATATATGGATATAGAATCCACAGATAAGGAGGGCTGACTATCCTGTTTAACATATTTGAAAGATTGTAAAATATAACCTGTAAATCACATATATTACTTGGATGCTTTCGTCAACAACTATGAGCAACAAAAACTCACAATGGTGTGCATAATAAGATAATAAAATAGACAAAAGTATTGTAAGTCTTAGATTGGATAATTCATAATCTCAATAACGTCAAGAATTTAAATCTTTTTCTTTTGTCTCCTACCATCCTGTTTTATTTTTAACCTAATTTCCATTTGAGTTACAAGATTGGTGTACCAGGTGAAAATGACAAGAGATTGCTCCCTGCGTATCTATTGCAGGCACAGAATTGTTTCCCAGAAGCTTTTCAGCATACTTACACATTTTGTTGACTGAAATTAGGCCAGGTGCATTTTATTCTCTCTTTATAAACCAATTATTTTTAAAGAGAAATGTGATTACCACAATTTATTTAAACCAAGGAAGGTGCATGCCTGAGCAAAATTAGATTCCTGTAAAAAAAGGATTGGTGACGAGGTGCAGAAAGGATGTGAGTAGGAAACCAACAATCTCATAGACTGTCTTCTTGAAAAAGATGCATGAGTTGTCTTAACTGAACAAGAAATAATTTAAAATCTAAAAAAATCCCATAAAGATGTTGGTTAGGAAAGCTGAAAGTTCTTTTTCTATTCACGGTGGAGTGGACCAAGACTAAGTTATTCAGCTGGGCTATGCCTTGACAAGTAGATGCTCACTTATTTGTTCTTTTTTTATTCAACAAATGTTTATTGAGCATATGATATGCCAGACATTATACTAAGGTGTTAGGAACACAGCAATTAGCACACCAGATGTGTGCTTACTGTTGATTGCCTCTCATCCATCCTGTTGCCGAAGAAGGGATTCTCACCCTAGGGCAGGGTGTCAAACTTATTTTCACTGGGAGCCACATCAGTCTCACAGTTGCCTTCAAAGGGCCGAATGTCATTTTAGGGCTGTATAAATGTAACTATCCCTTAACAATGAAGCAAGGCAGGTAGAAACCAAGTGCTGGGCCGAAAGTGCCAGGCCAGATAAAACAAGTTGGAGGGCTGGATTCGGCCCAAGGGCCTTGTGTTTGCCACCCATGGCCTAGGGTTATGGGGATGGCTGGACACATGGCACCTGGACAGAAGAGATCAACAGTACTGTAGGTCTCAGCCACATATACTCACACCTGCGGGTGGGAAGGACACCATATGTCTTGAACAGCCTCAACAACACAATGAACAGGCAGTGGCTGTAGAAGGCAGATTTTGTAGTAAGAAGAGCATGGGGTGCTTTCTGATTCCTGTGGAAGAATGTAATTGACTAGTTTGAATAACTCCTAGCCTGGCAGAGAACTGAAGCCCGATGCTCAGACATTAGCAGGAACTGTGCCTGGTTTTAATGATAAGGTATTGTTTGGCTAAGGGTGTTATCTACAAGGACACAGTGGGGAGGTGACCTTGAGGTTCCGTCTTTAGAGCCTTCCAAGTTTCACATATCAAGACAGCACATAACTTTAGGCCTTATGCCACACTTTTTCTTATATATAATTTTTTTCTTGAGCTATATGCTTCACATAATAATTTTGTGCAATTATTGTATGTTCAGATACTACATTCTAATTAAAATTTTGTTTTTATTATCTTTTTTGAGGGTTTTTGGTTTTTTTGGTTTGTTTTTTTTTTTTTTTTTTTTTTTTTTTTTTTTTTTTTTTTTTTTTTTTTTTTTTTTTTTTTTTTTTTTTTTTTTTTTTTTTTTTTTTTTTTTTTTTTT